>OMLF01055945.1:10988-34391 GCA_900302615.1 Holocentrus rufus
AAAACTGATTCCTGACGACAGACGCTTAGAGAGTAAGAGGACCACACTGGGGCAGGGGGTTATGCGATTGGCATAGGCAAGAAGGGAGCTGCCAGTCTTCTGGATCCTGAGAAACCAGGGTAATAAAGCAAATGTGTCTCTTCTCGGGTGAACTGAACGATGCCAGAAATAAAGCCGTGTGACGGCCCGTGAAGGAGAGAGGGGCAAACATCAACAGCTTAGGTGAAACAAAGAATAGAGGGGCAGAAGATGTAGGATGATGATGATGAAAGTAATGGGAAGTGGGAGGAGAGAAAAGAATGGAGAAAGACAAAAAGTGTCAGGGTTAAAACAAAGACGGAGGGTTGAACAAAAGGATAAAGAAAAGCAATCAAGGTAAAGAGCGACAGGAACACACTGCAGAGAAAACTGAATCATTATTTCTAAAAAAAAAAGAAGTTGCAATGTCTTCCCCTTCACTGAATTAACTGAATGTAGTAAAATATCTACAAACTACAATAACAAAGCAACATAGCATCTGATATTTGATCATTCTGCACACATAAGTTTGCTAGATTATTGAGTCTAATCGCCTAGTTACCTAATTATCGTATAGGCTAATTTAAAAGCAGAGAGTCACTTAAATGGCATGACTGCACATCTGTAGCAAGCAGTAACTTACACTCCCAATATGAAAAGAACAAGCACAGAATTCATGATAAACTAGGACTAAATTGGCTCATCCTGGATTTGAACTTGGCAAGGCACAGTGCCAAAGTGACCTGGCTAACAGCATCAGTATAATTGTGTCATATGGGCAACAAGCTTAACTGGACATTTGTGGGACCGACTGACAGACGGCTTATACTGTCTACTGGTCAACACTAAAAGGTCAAATCAGCTATATACTTTGTAATTCCCTTTATTGGCACTTGTAGTTTGTTTGCCTTGGTCCGAAACAGAAACCAACTGGTCACAATGTTGCATTTGACTTTTCTGTCAAATACTTTTCTTTACTGTTCTGTTTGTGCTCACACGGCAACATTTACAAGCAGGCCAAAAATTGTGAAAAAAGCCTTGTGCAAGGAAAAAGTCTTGTACGAGGAAACTGCTCTCTTATTGGTCAGAATTTCCATGTGGGAAAATTCCTGGAAGAGAGCGAGCCAGTAACTAAGGGAGACAATGTTACCACCAGAAATGGATCATCAGTGTGACCGACATCATCAACGTGGACGCATCATCGCAACAGTTGTTATATCACTTTATTTTTCATCATCAGAATTTTGAACACAATACTATAGACCTATAGACATATTTAGCATCTCAACAGAAGTTCTTTCGTGGCTGCAGTCAGTCCGTTGGGCCAGGCTGCTTTCTCACTCCAATCAAACTGCTCCAGAGTTAATTTGGAAGCGTTCAGAGATCATCCTTTTCAGGTGGACTCAGCACGCTTGTTGTGGTCTGCATCCGAGTTCGATTACCGTCTTCACACCTCCCCAAACATACCAAACTTGCACATGCTCCAGGGTTCGATTCAACCTCACCAGTGGACTCAGGTGTGAAAACACCCTAACGGTAGCCTGCCTAATCTAGATGAAGGGGGAGCAGCTGCTCAGGTTCATGTTTCTTGGGGTCTTATTTGGTGATGGCATGAAGAGTCATGAGACTGACTTCTGGTTAGGGGCTGTAGTCATGTGGACACTGTATTGAACTGTGGTGGTGAAGAGTGACCTCAGTGACAAAGCTCCTGATTCATTCTGAGCATCACCTATGGGCACAAGACTGTGGATACAAGCAGCGAAGATGAGAGTCCTCTGTAGGGGGACTGGACTCTCTGGACAGGATGAGGAGTTCAGCCATTTGTGAGGACCTTGGTGTTCAGCCACCACGCCTCCGCATCTAAAGGATCCAACTGAGGCAGTTCAGGAACCTCAACCAATTGATGAAGAGGATACCCCGCAGTAGACCCATACTGAACATGGAGAAACTACACCTCTTATCTGGCTTTGGAGGAACTGGAGGTAGCTGCTGGGGAGCTGCATGTCTGGGCCGCTCTGCTAGTTCTCTTGCTACTGTGAGCAAAACTTCAATAACCAGCTAGACAATGGATGGACAGATGGAGTTCTTTGTTTGACTTATTCAATTTATTTCATCCTGACTAAGCAAGGCATCTTTTGTGTGTCCCATGAAACACCTCTACATAAATAAAAAGTAGAGAAATTTAAGTGGAACCTTTTTCATATTTTAAGCTGACATTTAGGAATGAATGTTAGACCGAGTGCTTATCTTCATCTTGGCGGGCTTTCAAAGATGGATCACTAAATACAAAAAAAGACTGATCATGAAAAAGAAATGGAATAGTTATTAAGATGTCCTTTTTTAAAGGGGTTTCACCTCACTTCATTCTCTGTGAACCCACACTGCCATTTCGCTCCCCCATCTCTGCTCTTTTAAGGCACATTTACAGAACCTCAGCAAAATTTAATAATAAAGCCCTGTCTTTTGCAAATGGAGTCTTGATGCGGTGCTAGGGGCAGTGTGCGCGTGCATGTGTGAACAGTTACATGTGCACAAAGAGTAGTTTGGTGTGTACGAGTGTACATGAGAGTGTGTATGTGTGTGTGTGTGTGTGTCGAGTACAGTGGAAGCAGAGATATGAATCAGGAAGGTTTAAAGCAGCACTAAAGCAGTCAGACAAATCATTCCGCTCCGCTCTGCTGATCGTATATTCTCCTGCTGTAAAATGTCTTGTCTGCCCTGTCCGGCTGTAGATGTCAGTTTGAATGTGCTGAGAGGGCAGAGAGGAAGCGAAGGTGTTCACAGAGGTTGGTCTTATAAATGAAACAAAAATTACACAGTGTATACAAATACAGTATTTATGTATGTATGTATATAAAATGGAACACTAAGAGGTGAAATCAAACTGACCACTGACAAAGACATACAGCACATTTTTTGCAATGAAAGAATGTGTGGTTCAGAGGGAGGCTCCTGTATTTTACTCTAGGTTCCTTTTTTTCACTTCCCTACAGATTGACTTTACCACCCTTTTATCTGGTTATAAAGTCGATGTGAAGATGGAGACTGCGCATGGGTGGAAACAAATAAACACATTCTTACAGAGGTTTTGAACAACATAAATCATGTTTCTGCTGTAAGTGATAGATTCTATCTATTTCAAAACCATACTCTGAACCAGGAGGAGTGAGATCCTGGTGTCCCTGTGTTGCAACAGGGACTTCGGTACATTGAATGTAATTGATTGATCCGGTAATTCTGATTGTGATTTTAGTCTCTTTTGGGTTGATTTTGACTTTTCACATCACTTATGCCTGATATTAAAATGTGATCTGCTGCCTGGGTATCTTATCTGGTTATGGAAAAATGCATGTTAATGTAACGTGTAAACAACATGCACTGTGATGAAGTGATTGAATCTATGTAAGCGTCTCCGGTGGTCAGGTGGTCTGGCTTGCATCATGATTGGATTCCAGCCAGAGTCAGCCAGGTATAAATGCAGTCCGTACAGTGTGTGTTTGCATTGCTGAGAAAGTATCCGGCCATGACTTAGACACATCATCACCACGGCCTCTACTATCAAGGCCAGCCGGGATAACACACCAAAAATGGATGATTCTCAGTCCTAGAGCCAACAAGAAATCAATGTTTGATAGCTGTGTGGTGTTAGTGCTTTCTAAGCAAAAGTGGGCAGTTAAAATAGCCTCATCGATCAAGAAATCTCCAAGCAGAGTATCTGTAACCCTTTCCATGGCAAAGAAAATTAAGTACAGACTGTATAGTAATGGCACTTTCGCTGAGCCTACATCTGCCATGTTTGTTTTTGTAGAAAATAGATGGCCTTGCCTTGTCCTGCCTCCTCATCTACATTGCATGGTGCCTGAAAAATGAGATTTGATCACACTGCAGACAGGATGCAGACATCAAGAACATATATGTCTACCAGGTGTAAACAAACAGTGCATTCAGACTGGTTCTTATCTATCTCTTACCTATTACTAACCAGAGGCTAGTGGGCAAAATTGGATTAGTTTGTCCAAAAAACAAAGAAGTCATAACTACAGGGAGGTCTTTTCTTCTCCACTCTCTGTTGTCATCATTCTTGGCCTATATCGGAGTCTTGCACAATACAGAAAAGAACATACGTAGGTGGAAAGGTGACAGGATTGGTTGAATCAAGTGATGTATGAAGAAATGATAAGGTTATGGAAATAGAAAAACTCCTGCTGAGGAAATAAAGGAAGAAGAGGGAGGGAATGAATTCCTGTAATCTGGGGATGAAAGCACTTCAACGCACACACAAACACACACACACACACACACACACACACACACACACACACACACACACACACACCCTTTCAACTCATTTGTCTATTTTCAGATTGTTTTCGCACCCTCTCTCTCTTTCTCTCTCTCTTTCTCCCAACCTTCCCCTTCTTCCTCTGTGGTTGGAGGTGAAGTTAATGTCTTTTCTCAACTTAGCTTTGCGTTCAGTTCCATGCTTCATTCAGCTCTGGGCTGCAAACACACCCCGTTCCTGTAAGTTCCACACTAGCTGTTGACTAACTGACACACATGCACACCAGCAGCTACACACATACCTGTAAACATCTGACACTTTAAAAACACAGGACATTGTGGTACAAGGGCAGGCATGCCGGTGTGTGTGTGTGTGTGTGTGTGTGTGTGTGTGTGTGTGTGTGTGTGTGGCGACAAAACGTGATCAGTGTGTGAGAAGAAGCATCATGTGAGTACGGGCTATTGCATTCCACAGAAGCTCAAACCTGAATGTGAGACAATCTGGGCACGTGTGACGGGGTTTAGATTTACTTTAAACCCACAACGGCTGCCTCTGTTTGTGACAGGAATGCGAGGGTTAAACTCCGTGACAAGGCCAACCGCACTCTGAAAGACTTTCCACTAAAAATAAATAGATATGGCAAGACCACATTTTTATTGATGTTCACATCAGGCTGACGTGTTTCAGTGTAAGCCTTTGGAGGATTACTGAGCCAGCCTGATGTGGATATCAATAAAATATGGTACAAGGTATCTGAAAAGTCTGGAATCACAAGGATAAATAACACCACATGTATTTTCTTGTTGCAGGTTGGGGCCAAACTATGTCATTAATAATTTGCTTTCTGAGGCCACCTCAAGGAAAAAGTTTATGCTGTGAAAATCCAAACCCAGAATCACATGTCTGATACATGTGCACCCGTCAGTCTCTAGAAAGAAGGGTAGAAGGAACTAAGTGTTCTAATTGCTTTTTGTGTAATTTGTACTTTGAGTATTTTTTTAAGTCAGTAATTTTGATTTTAAGTACATTTTAATGAAGTGTTGTAGCTACATTTAAACTGCATTAAACTGCAACAGATTACAAATTTTGTGAATTCTCCATCAGAAACAGGACCATCAGAAATGGGCCAATTGTGGAGCCGTTAAGGGAAAAGTACACAAAGAAGACGAGTGTAATCCGTCTTAACTCTTTATTTTGTAATTTCTATTTTTTTTTTTGATGAAATCAAAACACTTTAAACTCTGTCCTTGTCTTTTTAAAATAACATGGAAAAATCTTTCTGCTGTTTTTTTTTTTTCTGAAAAGCAGCTCTAACTTCGACTCTGAGTACATTTTAAATGAGATCCGCCTCAGCAGAGTTTTCCACCAGTAATTTTACTTTGACTTGAATAAAATATCAGCAAAGTAAAGGCACTTCTACCTGAGTGGGGTGTTTTGGTATTCTTTCCACCCCTGCTGAGAAACACGGTATGTTCTTGAGTGATGTCCCAGTGATTCCAGGCATTTGGACACCCTATACACTCAAGTCCTGCTTTACTTTCTGGATGCCAGAGAGTAATTCTATATAGAGCCTGCAGCCAAATGGTCACGCTAGGAGGTGGACCTACAGGGTTTTTAGCAGCTGTGGTGATTGGGTTTTAGTCAATGCCGCCCTTGGAGACACCAAATGAAACTTATGCATCATGACAGTCTGTGTTACACAGCTCTCCGAGAAACACACACACACACACACACACTCTCCCGGGCCCCAGCCTGAGTCTCACTTGCTGCAATTGATGATGACGTCCTCTGGCTGGATCCTTCTTTTCAGCATGCCCTGTTTGGGATGCTCCCCTCTACCTCGGAACAGCCCTGGAGGCTCAATCTTAAAGTTACCGATGCGCTCCTTGTGGTGGTCCAGCAGACAGTACCCAAACTCATCCACTATCTTCTGGTTAGCTTCCTTCACAGCCTACAGCACAGAGGGAAAAATCACTTACTGCAAGTAAATACTTATGTCAGGATCACTTCAGTCAAAGTAAAAAACTTTATTGCCATTTATGCAGTAAGATGTATTTGGTGGTATGAGCATATATGGAAAGTCATAGGCAGGGAGAGCAGGAGCAAGGAGCCACACATGGGCTGCAGAACAGACAAAGCAACAATGACATCAGCAATTGGATAAATCAGACATGGGATGTAAAGGAGCTGCAGTGGTGGTTTGCACAGCGACATGCCAAGGAAGCAGCAGGGGGAGGAAGGCAGGAGCAGCAACTAAAACCATACAAGAGTATCAGCTGAACCATCGGCAATAAAAACAGGAAGATATTTAATGATACTGAGGTGCAGAAAAAAGGGACACAGAGACAGAACAAGAACAGCATCCTGAGTCTCACCTGTTTCTCCTCCTTGCTCATGTTTTTCCTGGCCTCCACCTTGGCCTTATGCATGGCATGGATCTCTCCAAAGTCACACTTGTCCAGATCCTTAATCTGAGACCTCTCATCATTGGTCATTTCCTGGGTGGCACACACACACACACACACACACACACACACAAAGAGATGTTATGTTGTCTTGAATCTGAAATGCCGTTTGAGATTACACTTGTGTAAAATTTTGGATCTCTCTTAATATCATGCTGATGTCCAATCTGAAGCAGCCACTGAACTGTGCTTATCTTTGGATGCACTGCATCAATTAAGATAATGATGTGCAACTTTTCATTCCACATCTAATCAACAGCTCTCAGAGACATCCAATGGGAATCAACACATACAGGCAGTATCATAAAACAGGAAGGGATAATCAAAACAGATCAATCTGTGGCCTTTGGTTTAATTAGTCTTATATGAAGAGGGCAGAAAAAGAAAAATGATATGAGTGTGAAGGAGCAGAGTATGGATCATTTCCTCCTCAGCAGGCTGCCGCCTGGCGAGCTCGCCAAACAGGCTTGACACAGCAGTGTCAAGCCTGGCTGCAGCGACAGGGCAGCTGAGTTTCCACTATAATTGTCGACTTTCTGAAGTTATTGCAGAAAGGGTCACCCCATCAAAGAGGTCACTAACAGGGCAGCAATACAGAGGAGCTCAGTGGAGCCTCTATGATTCATCTCAGAAGCTTCTGGCGCTAAAATGTCATGACAACTTGAGTGGTTTTTAATGTGGCCTCCTGCTGATGGGCAAGAAAGACATCACTGCAGGAAGCAGACGCCAATATTTAGGGAACTATTTGCCCATGAAGAGCAAAACTCTCTCCCTTTTCTTTGCCAGCTCCTTTTGTTGAGGGTCACATGATCCCAAAATGACGGGACGTGACAGAAAAATGTTTAACAGGGATTTCAGCGAGTTGGAAGTCTTATTCACTTCCTCAGGCCTCAAAGCTACAGCCTGTGGTGTTGTAAATAGGAAATGAAAAGGAGGGTTAATGAAATGCAGGCAGTGCTACAAGATCCGGAAGTTTCCATTTTTATCTCCTTAAGACTCAGTTACCCTGCTACTTCCAAGTACGTCAAACTGACCCTATTGTAACAAATATCAATATATACTACACATTACCCATCTATCCATCTATCTGATAGCTATGCTAGGCTGTGCAAAAAAAAAATCAATGCGGCAATATATCACGATGAACTCCATGCTAATGCATGTATCGATTATGTATCATTCCCGTATCAATACAGCATTATTGTTGCATCAAAGCATAAGAGAAAACAGAAAGGGTAAATAATCATAATTTGCATTAGAAATTTGCATTAAAAATTTCTGGCTTTAAAACATTTTATTTGACTTTACTTTTAAGATCTCTGTGGACTTTATCTGTTCTTGTTCTGTTTAACCAATACACAATCTATGATGAAAAGCTGTTACACTAAATTCTGTATGGGACATGGTCAATATTTAATATCAATATGTATCGTGACGCGTATTGTATCCTCTGGATCATGATGTGTATTATATTGGGAAGCTGTTGGAAATACCAAACCTTGCTATCTATATATTCATGAATTTATGCATCGTGACTCATGAAGGCTTATCAGCTTTGCTAACCCCACTGCATCCTTGGCAATGACGAACTGATGGTAAACAGGAATATAAAGCCAGTTCAATTTTTCCACTAAGGTCAGAAGGAATGTTAGCAGTGCCAGCGTCTTATACTCCTCACACACACACACACACACACCTCTCTCCAGAGGCTCTGACAGGATGGACACACAGTCACTCTGCGTGTCTAAGCATGACTGACATCTGACGGTGGGCGGGCACTGAGGGCAGTGAAGCGAGGAGAGGTTTTTCCGGCTATAATAAAACAGTTTAATTGGATTTGTTCATATGCAGGGGAGCTAGTTGTATGGATTAGCATATCAATGCCTTCACACAAATCGTATTTTCAAGTGCATTGAGCACTAAGCAGCGCAAAATTAATTCTGCATGATATGCCTCGGGGCTTGGCAGGGAGTATTCTATGTACATAGGACAGCCTGACAGACACCGGCGCACATGCAACATTCACACAGAACATACATTTTGATAAACCAAACTCTCCAGAACATTTCTGAAGCTCCTCCGCCGACTGTATAAGAAGCTGGCACCGCGAGCTTTTTATGCTTTAGCTTTAATGTGAAATTTATACCGCTGGAGAGCTGGTGATTTTAAGTCAGTAAATATACAAACTGAACCCTGACCTAAAAACCGAAGCATGATACAAACACAGCAGCATCACGGACGTGCAGCTTGATAACAGATCTGACCAAGCCGTGACGTGATTTAATTTCGGGAGGGTCGGATTCTCTTGTTCATTCGCTGATCTCCCTTTTCCCTTTGTCGTTTTGTACTTTTTAAACAAGGAACCAATCTGCAGCTCATCTCTGTTCCTCCAGACACACTTCAATGACAGAGACTTTGATTCCGGGGGTTTGGGGATTGCTCAATTTAAAATCGTGCTTTGTCTCCATTCTGGCAGGCGAGGGAAAGCGTTAACAAGGTGCCTCCGAAAGATTTTAGGGATTTCGCTTCTCTCTCTCTCTCTCTCTTTTCTTCCTCGGCCTGAACTTCTGAATTTCTTTCAATATTGCGTTCACCACCTGTGAGGTATAGCTGAGCGACGGTGGTCTGGGGACGGCACCTCAGCCATTAAAATTTCAGTAGAACTTTAAGTAAAACCTCAACTTCATAGAGCCGATGGGATTTTCCTTCCTACCCTCAAAACGGACGAGACCTTTGAAGCGTTCCGGCCTCACCTTCCTCCAGTCTTTGAAGAAGTTCTCACGAAACACCTTTTTGGTGGTGTACTCGTGGTCCAGCATCTGGGCAAAGAACACAGCCACCTCCTCAGCTGCCGGGCTCAGCTTCACCGCCTTACCTGGACACACACACACACACACACACACACACACACACAAACCTCCCTTTGATTACTTCTTTCACGAAAGCATTTGCTTTAGGTGTGTGACTCCTCTGTGCCCTTGCTGTCACAACTTAGCAGTTAAATGGACTGACGCATTTTTATTCATCAGCAGTCGCAGAAATAATGAGCAGTGAACACAGCAAAAGGCACCTAACCGCCGATGATTACAGAATCAACACACACACACAAACACACACACACCTAACTTGGGCGCTGAGGGTTTGATCAAAATGAAACATGCTGCAACACCCACCTCAGGCTCCCCAGGGTCCTGTCAGGCTAATCCAGGAATTTAGAGAGGCAGGTAGGGAGACAAGGACACAGATCTACATTCAACACCACTACTGAGAGCAAGCTACAAACAACTGTAACTCATGCACGCCTGCACACACACACACACTCGCGCATGCAGAGGGATTAACAGATCAAACTAACTCCCTGTAGGAAAGCGCTATGGCTAGACTGCTGGGAGAAAGCCAAAACAATCACAGTCATCAATCACAGTGCTTGATCCAATACACCTTAGGCATCCTAAAGATGTGATACTGTGTGTGTGTGTGTGTGTGAGAGAGAGAGAGAGTGAGTGAACAGCCAAGACAGTGTGTATGTGAGAGTATATGCCTGAGCCTTGCTCCAGGCTGGTCAATCCAGACTACAGACTGGACCAGAGGAGGGAACGAAGGGTAAAAAGACACGACCGATGTATGAAAGAGTCAAACTGACTGGTTCACACACACATGATTTACCTCAGCAACAGGTAAATTAATTCCCACCCAGGTCATTTTTTTTTCTTTAATGTTAATCTCAAATTTGTGAAACTGGCATGGCATTAAACAAAGCTGATTGTGCAGCTGTGGTTTTGCGATGCACAGACCGCCTGACAAGCCGCGCTGCACCCAGGAGAGCCTCCTGCTGGGAAAACAAGCACCAACCACTGCAACAAGTAAACAGTCAAACTGTGGGAGACAATGCCTTATTTATATTCCATTCCTTTGATTGAAAGGCATGCCTTTTGTCCTCTTCCCAGTTTCTTCACTCTCTCTTTTCATTGCTTTTACCACCGAGGTGTTAAGCTCAATATAAAAGCAAAAAAAAAAAATCACTATGAATACAATCATAAAGACGACGACAGCGCCGGCCCGGATCAGATATTTCATCAGAGACTTTAGAGCTCTGGGTTGCCTGAATATTTTGGGGTTTGGCGCCTTGCTCGGGGGGCATGTCGCCAGTGATGACGGGCAGCATGTGATACCAGTCATCTTCCAAATGTCAAACTCGCAGCCGTGACACACCGACCTGCAGACGCCAGAAAACCGGCAACTTTCTGTGAGTCAAAGCAATTCAGAATTCACAACATCAGCCCTTCCTTTGATGGTTTCAGTGAGGTGACAGTTACCACACACACACACACACACACACACACACACATGTCATTCTGAAAGCTTTAACATCACCAGACTCGTGCAGAGATTGAACTGTCAACAGACGTGGGTAATAACGGCGTGTCCGTCTGCACATTTATTGAAAAACCTAACATCAGACTGTCACTGCACTTTCTGTAGTTGTTTGTTATGCCACAAGGTATTGAAATGGTGCACAGGTTGACAAAAACATACACACCTCGGGATCCTGCAAAAAAAAAAACATCAGAAAAGTAGCCGTTTGCTGCCCAGACGACTTCAAACACTTTAGTGATTATTCAAATTCCCAAGGCAGGAAAATATGAGTGCATCAAAGAGTAGTTTACTCTTCAAAACACTGGTAATCACTGTTTCTTACACATCCCGCTTTCGTTTTTTGACTGACCTTTATAGTAGAAGTGAACGTTGTCTGGTAGAGGCTGGTACTCAGGGGGGAAGTAGGGCCCTTTGTGCTCCAGAAACTTCCACTTTACCCCGTACTCATATTTCTCTTCCTCCCACCTGAGAGAGGAAGAAAGAAAGAGGATGCATTTGACAAGGCAAAATTGCTCTTCTCAGGTCTTGCCATTTAGTTTGTGTGTGTGTGTGTGTGTGTGTGAGGTGTGGTGGGTCAGATCATGCTGAGATAAGGAGCCTCTCCCCACCATCTCCACCGGTTCTGCTCTTCCTCTTTCTTCTGTTGGATTTTCAGCTGTTTGGCCTCCTCGATCTCCTCCTTTGTCTTCTTCGGCTTTTTGGAAACCGGATGCTCTTCTTCCTCCTCTTTCTTCACCGTCTGTGTCAAGAAGAGAATGAACGAATTCACACGCTCCCACGCCGAGTCGTATATCCAGCAAACATCATATAGCAGCATTATTATTGATGGAGACAGACTGCCTTGGGAGGACAGACATTTACCTTTTCTTTCCTCTTCTTCAACTTCTTTTGAGCTCTTCCATCGCTCTCTTCCTCCTGTCGATGTTTCTTCTTTTTTTTCTTTGAGCTGCAGGTATTGAGAGAGCAGAGAGAACACACACAGCTTATGAAACAGAGGTCCATCTTTAACAGAAAAATAGAACGATGGTATACGCTCTGGAGGCTTCAAACTGCATTTTCCGTAATAAAATTCCTTTGACCACGCTCAAATAAGAAAAAAACCTGCGTTCAAGTCAAAATGCTTTCAGTTATAACCAGGAGAACTACCACTGACTTACGAAGACGTGGCACTGGTGTGTGAGGGGCCTTCCATAGGCTCATCCTTTGGTCTTTTCCTTTTCATCCCTTTCTTCTCTCCAGCGAAGTCCCCGTCCTCTGGCTCCTCTTTCACCACCAAACTAAACGGCAAAAACAAGCAAAGGCAATAAATCTCCCTATGATGAAGTGAAGTTAATGCCAGCTGCACTGTAATAGCCTTTACTGTTTCAAACTTTCGATCAGAAACCTCAAAAACTGGTGGTCTAATGGAGCAACCACAAGTCGCCTTATAATTATTTGCATTGCAAGTTTTTGCAAAGGAGGAACACTAGCAGGTCCAACTGTTGATTTAAACTGAGGTTTTAGATTAACAACCAAACCAAACTCCTCCTCTCGCTCTGAAACCAACTTGTCACCCGTCTCAATTGGAAATCAGCGATTGATGTGTAAAACACATTTTAATCAGCCAACAATTTCATACATTTTGACTGGGACCTGTCTCCACACAATTCACCACAGTGCGATATGATTCAAATCAATTAACCGGTTCTATTTTACTTCTACTGTAGTTTGGCCATTTGATGCAAGATTATGCACAGATTAATCTCATTATCTGTAAGAGAGAAATGTACATTAAAACGGACTCCTTCAGATTTTAATGAGCATGATAACATGCTTTCTGGAATCTCATTTGTTGATAGCAAATAATGAAAATCATTCAACCCAAAATAATCCTTTTAAACAGGCCACTGCTTATTAATTATGCTTTGCTGCTTATTCATATAGGCTTCAGAAATCAATTTGAGCATGCAGAGCTATTGGCGAGTGGAGCATGGGAAGAACATTTTGATACCTTTTTTTTTGTTGCTGGCTGCAGGTGGAAAAAGAGAAGCAAAAACTTTCCAACAGAAAGTCCCTTTAAATGGGTCACCGGTTTAGTGCTGCAACAGGGCTGCTTCACGACTACTCTGCAAGTTCTACAGATTACCACACTTTTGTTTTCCAAGTTTAACATGAAATTCAAAGTGGGTCTGTGCTTGCAATTTAAATCTGTGTGTGGGGAGACACCAGGGACAAAAAGCCTCTGGATTAGCCTGGTTTTGTATCGACCAGCACTGGTTCAGCTGTGATTCCCTCCCAGCTTTGACCTGACTCAAGATGAACCCACACGGCCAGATTTTAAAACACTTAAGGGACAGAAAGCTAAAATAAGTCACTTTTTTCGGTCATCTGTAGGTGTAAAAATAAATATGCTAACGCTGCAAAAACGGACGTCCTTTCTATGCAGAGAGAGGCCTATCAGCTGATTTCTCCTGGGTCCAACTGTCAGTTCTGCTGAGGATCAAAAGCTACAAGAGTGGAGCGATCCGGTCAGAAAACAACCTTCATTTTTACTCTTCCTGCCTTGTACATCCTCCGTTCGCTCGAAAGTCTTAAAATGCAGTTATCTTCCACTCATCCTCCCATGCAGGCCTCCTGGAACCTGCTACTATAGAAAATGTACTGATTTTAGTAGTTATTTAATTTTAGGAACTCTCAAATCTTGGTGGATGATGAACATACTCAAAAAATTGGGGTTTACAGCATCTGTAGGCCTGATGCATTGATCTGAATCGGTGAATCGTTACACCCCTATTAACCTTTTACTTAATCCGCTTTTCAACCCTGTTAGATCCCATTTTCTTCCACGCTGCACTTAGACAAAGACACCAATGAGATCTTCATAATTTTCCATTTACTTTTTTTTTTTTTGGTTTTGTTTTGTTTTTAGGTCACAGAAAAGTTGAGTCGAGCTGTCGTTTTCAAATTAGGCCCTGCTTGACAAGCTAATAATGAGGTAGAGCTGTGGGCCACACTGCTGGCTAAACAGTCAGGACAAAATTACCCTCTGTGCTGAATGGAAAAAAAAATAATCCTACAGCACACAATGACTCACTGACCACAAGAAATCACACATAATTATGGTGATTAAACAACATTATCGAAACAGTATGATGATAATGGCATAATTATAGCAATTAGAAATAAAAAATAATAATTACATGACTGCAAGCTTGAATTTCCCTGCAGGCTGAGGAAGGGGTGAGGAAGGGAAATGGACCAAATTAAGAAATCAACAAATTAGAGTCACTACTGGCAATAAATTACACTGCTCTGCTCTCCTTCACACCACGTTTGGTTGGAGGGGAAGGGGGGGAAGCGTGATGCACAGAAGAGCAGAACTCACATCAAACTGGGTTACTCAGTGCCCACCGGTTACTCAATGCCCAATGCCCAGCAACTGGTGTACTCATTGTGTGCGCCTAATGCGGTCGCTCCGCATATCAGCGAGTGTGAAGTCACTAATGATGACTTCTGATTGAGCCTAATGAGGTATTTCTCACATCCCCAGGCCTCTGAATCGGTCTAGTCTTTCTTGGCAGCGTCGAGTTGGATGCCACATATATCTGCTGCAGTTATCAATTCAGATTCACACATAAAATAAACATGCAGGTGCCAAAAAACCCAAAAGGTATACTGCAAGAAGTAATTGCCCCTCAAGTTTTACTTTTCTTTAAAAAAAAAACAAAAACGCTCTTCAGCTGAATACAGTTTGTAAATGCTAAGCATCTTCATTTGATTTCTTTAAATCCCACTTGATTAACTGCCTTTTAATTATTTCCTGACCCAACATATGTAACTAGCTTGTTCCATGACTGTTTTTTCTCCTCCCCACCACAGCTGATGAGGGATTCTCACCTAAGCCACACACACACACACACACACCCTTCGTTCTACCCATACTAAGAATGTTTACACTTACTTATTGTATGAGATCCTCCAAAGAGGCATGAGGCACATCCTGCTGATAAAAGCAATAATCTTTGATCGCTATCTCTGCTGGTGCAAAGGAAAATAGTTTCTGTACTTCAGTGTTTCTTTTCTACAGGAAGATATGGAAAAACCTAAATGCAGTCGTGCTCAATCAATGCGTTCCAGCAGGTTTTCTCTGCAAAGGGCTTTCTGGGTGAGCTGAGATCAGGGACAGAGGGGTTTGGAAAGCAACAACTGAATACATGAACCGTGCTGCCTCTCACTATGAAACATTCTTCTAAAGCTTCATAGTGGGAAATCATCTACTTACGGACCGGGGCTTCTTTTATTCACGACGAATTACACTTGTAAGAAACTTTTCTTGTATTGTCCTCGTTTGCGTCCACTTTACTTCAGTCAAACCGCTCGGTTCAGCTGCTCAATGGGGAGAGGAGAAAAGCGGGAATATGAAGAAGTGGGCATACTTTTTTGGCATACTGCACCACTGAGCAAAAGCCATAGAAAGCTATACAAAGGAGAGTGGTTCACTGCGTCCATTGACATTTACGCTCTGTGGTTCTAATAGCCTTATGTTTCTTCCCAAACTCTGCTGCTTGGTCTTAAATTGGCTTCATCTTCCCTCCCTGCATCAAACCCACTCAACTAGCACAGTTACCACCTGAGCCTTTCGGGAAGGAAAAACCCTCAAGGGAAACATTAAAAGCTGGATTTTAGAAAAATAGTTTTACCAATTGACATCTCCTTTGAAATGTCATTCATAGTATTGGGCCGGGCTGAATCCACGTCTGGGAAACAATCCATTAACAGCTCTATGGAAACACTGCTGTGAGATAGATTCAACGCAGCAGGTCTTTGGCCAAAGCCTGCCGTCCCAGCTACACCCTGCTGAGCATCCAACTACTCAAAACATGCATTCTCATTTATTGCTTTCCTGACAAGCCACAGATATTTGTCTTCAGTGCGGTGCAAAATTAATTTTCTGTGAGACAGCTTAACACTTAGGGAGAAATGGGAATGGCTTCTGTCCAGGCCCCTCGGACATCAAATCAGGAGAATTAATTCCTTTCACCTCAGGAGGGACGAGGACAGAAGAAGAAGAAAAAAAGCGAGAAATAAGATTTCATTTTGAATCATTAATGGATTACAGCTAATTTCCTATGGCAGCAGCAATGTGCTGGTGCTTTTTATTTTTTTTATTTATATCAAACCTTTCAGCGGTTGGGGAGAGATGCCATGTGATGACTGACTGGCACAATCACTCCATGCTAGTTTGTCAGCTCATTATCAAGGTCTTTAATAAGACGCTGTCAGCTGGCATTAGGGCTTCATCCCCACCTGTCACTATTGGCAGATTCCTGGGTCTCTGTCTCAGGTGCCTTGACCTGATGAGAAGCAAAGCAGAGGAGGAAATCCATTAAAGCTCAGCATACAAGACCTGCACAACATCTAGTCACAGGCATAAGTAAGGCAAGAAGTCCCTCATGCTGACTGATGCATGCATGGAGACTGTGTTCACTCCTTCACATTGATACTCAAACACATTCAAGACATTTTCTCCAATTGAAACACACATATAAGAGGTCATGTGGCATGCTCCAAGGGGGTTAGTGAGCACGTTTACATGCATACTAGCAATTCCATCTCAGTCTCATTGAGCCAATTTTTTACTGCCATGTCCTTTATCTCATATATTACATGAAGGTCATACCCACAGTAAGCATAATCCAGTTAATAGAACTAGATTTCTGCTCAGTCTTTTAATGTACAGACTCATGTAAATGTCTTAGTCAGATTTCTTTAGGTTTTTTTTTCCCATACTATGAATGTTGAAGGTTACACGACACAGTCACCCACATTTACAGAGATGTCAGCATTTTGCAGTGCAGTAAAGAGACTTGGTGAGCAGTGGGTCAGCTGTTAAATGAATCCATGTAAGGCAGGTTATGAACTGAATTTGGTTACTTTGAACCATGTAAATGCTGTGATCAAAATATGGATTAAGCTGATTAGACTCAGTGATCAGGGGATTGCTGTGCATGTAAACTTACTCAGTGAAGCTTGTAGGGATCAAGTAACATGGGACAAGCTGTTGCACAAGACCGTGACACAGTCTGGGACCGGGGTCAGCGAGTAACTGGGGCTGAGAATTTTCACCCTGGTATCTGGCACGCTTATTTCCAGAGACCTAATTTATGGGCGTGCTCACACGGCCGTGACAACTCCTCCCCTGGGTGGCACTTATCCTACGCCATCCAGAGAGGCTGCTGACGCAGAATTGCCATCACAATGTTCTAAATTGGGGTCAGCCTACATGGGACATCCGGCCAAATTTTAACCACGTCTGGCTCTGCGCAACAAAGACAGAGTGAGAGACAGAGGGAGTGATTTACCTTCTTGTGGGCCTTCCCATTGTCGGTTTTCTCTGAAGACCTACTTGGCTTCTTGCTGCACACCAGGCGATGGAAAATGAGTATGGAAATAAGACAAAATGTCACACAAGAGGAAAAGGTTGTCAGTGATGGATATAGAGTACTTAGAGCGTATTAGTGTATTTAGAGTGTTCTTAAAACAGATGAGTAAGTGTGGAAAGAGAGCACATAGATAGAAATAGTGAGTGTATATGCCAAATTTGCTATCCTTTTTCTGTGACAAGACTGTACGTATCTCTCAGGGTCAGTTTTGGCCGCCTTCCTACAAAGCCGAGGCTTGAGAGCAAAAAGGCAAGCAATAATGAGAGCAAATAAGGCTGGTGTTAGATTCATGCCTCTGTCTGGTTGGTATCATTCCAGTCAGACAATGCTATAAAACGCCACCAGTCAAAAAGGCAGTGTCCCAGAAGTTCCCCTACAGTCCTGAACATGTTTCATTCCAGTTTGACCTTTCCACACTTCAGAAGAAGCAGTACAATAAAGCTGAGCTGCAATTATAACCCGCCTATCTCTGAATTTTTCAGACTCTTTCAGCGGGCATCCCAATCTTGAATATTAGACTAAGACAGCAAGACAGGTAAGACTTTCATGCTTAGGGAAATTAGTTCCAGGAGTCTTGTAGCTTAAGAGGGTACAGTTGATCCTTAATCAGTAATTCAGTCAGTGTGCCATGAAATAACACGAGACTAGCTGTCACAGAAAGCTGCCTGCTCCACTGCCAGCAGCACTTACAGGTGTCTATTCATCTTTCTGCTCTCATCAATTACACGAGCCAACGACAGATCACTCTGCATTCATTTGTCTGCTCACATATGCATGGTAATAATAAACGCATCAGATATCAAGGTAAATTAATTTATTCATATGAAGATGGAGTACCCACTGTACTCAGCATAATGAATGCATGCAGTCAATGCCACCTACCCACTCAGCTAGCTTTGCTTTCTCCCACAAATACTTTTTTAGGCATGCCTATTTGCAGGCATACATACACACTCACACTTTCACATGCAAACTCAGAGCTCTCCATCTCTCATCTAATTTATTACCACTGCTGGTACCAGTTTTTTCGTATCTAAAGATGAATTTGTCACCACATATTTGCATCTCAACAACATGAAAGGCAAGGTTACTAGCTGGCTGCATGCAAGATCAGGTTTTGATGTGTTGCTTCTTGTTGATGTTGAACAGATGCTGGATGTGCTGCAGTCAAGTCACTTGCATAGATTATTCGGGAACTGCAATAACTCTGCAATTCTGACATGATACAAGTAGATGATGGTATTTTGGCTTGATGAAACAATGATTAAGTGCTAGCTAAAATGTTCATGTCAGCAAGTCAACTTGTTTCCTTCTCTCTTATATACAGTATACACACATCACAGTTCACCTTTTCTTGGGTGCATCCCCTCCAGCACCGGCTCGCTCCTCGTCACTGAGCCGTTTCAGTTTACTTGATGTGTGCTTAGACTTGCCTTCTCCCTTAGCCTCCTTCTCTCTTCCCATCTCTCACCTGTACGTTAGTAAAGCACACTGAAAATGAACAAAATTAACAAGTTAGTAGCAAATAAACCATCGAACAAGTCCAGTGTCCACAATATATGAACGCTACTTTGATTTGATGTCAGCCTTGCAGAGCCGTTAGCCTCTTACATGAATTAGCAAACAATTTAGTTAGCTAGCTACCGAAGGCAAATCTGATAAATTAGCTTGCATCCATCATTTCGCACCACATCTTAAGAACAGAAATTACATTTTTATAACAACCACGCAAATTCCACAAAGCCGCTCAATATTCTCACAATTTACGGTGTCTTGGTAGATACTGGTTTATGTTCTCTTATGAGAGAATGAACCGATCGAAGTGTTTTGTTGCACAGACTGAACTGAACTCGCGCCCGATCTTTGCTAGCTGGTTGAGTGGTGCAGGGTCAGTTCCTGCTGAATTCTGATTGGCTGAGAGTTGCCAGGTAAGGTGATGCGCCTCAAGTAAAATTAAAGGATTTGTCACGAGCGGCTCGATTTAATACCCGGTGTGCCCGGTTTACACGTAGGCGGAGCATGATAAATTCATAATCACCTTGCATTCTGGCGATAAAAATGACATTAATTTTCCTGATGCGGTCATTAAAGGTCAAAATGTCAAACTCGTATTTTGTATATTGAACTAAGACTTGCTGAACTGGCAACTTGTAATTGCATTTGTGAGCATTTGTGATATTTTATCATTTTACAGACTAAGTAAATAACCAGTTAGGTGAGGGGCAAAACAGTCCTGATGATGGCAGGATGGTGCTCTAACTGTAAATGGAAATATCAGAGACAACTGTGCAATTTTGATTAAGCTAGCTGATGCAGTTAACTATCTCCAACCTGTATAAAAGTATTAGTCTAAAACTGCTGGCCTAAAACTGTCATAGGTCAAGCACTATTGTGCCAGAACTGTAGATGTGCAGCTCTGTGATACTTTGCTGTGTTCTGGCATTTTAAAAACATTACACTGATTGGCCTGATGAAGGCACTGTAAGTCATAATTAAAAACTTTGAAAGGCACTACCTCATATACATATGAAAGATAAGAAAATTCAGCTATGCTTTGAAATGACACTTATTGGCTTAATTGAGATGCTATAATTTAAGGTCAACATTTTAACTCAAATATGATATTTCTGACACCAGTACTCTGATTTTGATGAATTAATGTGGAAATAATGCATTTTTTTATTACATCGATTAGCTTGATGGGGACGCTGTAAATAAAGCCCAAAATTTCAAGCTTTCAAAGACCATAACTGCTGCATCACCAATCCGATTAGGCCCAAGTGCTGCCTGCATTATTCATGGAGAATAACAAGTTTACTGTTACATTGTGTGATTGTTGTTTTGCAAATAAAAAAACAAATAAAGTAAGCAATACACATGCTGGCTCTTGCCCAGAGACTAGAGATGCAAATTAGCCTCTGGCTATACTTTGGTCCAATACATTGTGCACTGTCCCTGTCAAACAAACAAATAAAACAAAATTATTCTCAGCACTGTGTGTGTGTGTGTGTGTGTGTGTGTGTGTGTGAGAGAGAGAGAGAGAGAGAGAGAGAGCATGAAAACACATGTAGGCAGAGGAAGAGAAAGAGACAAGACAGACAGTTCAAACAGACTGTAAAAATGCTATAACACCAGCGACAGAATTTAATGGATAAAGTGCGGGATTATTAGTTTTTGACTGAAAGCATAAATTATCATGTGAACAATATGATGAATAAATTGCATGGAAAGAAAGTCACCAATATGTAGAACGCTTGAGTGGAATGGGAACCGGCAGTGAACCATGTGATTTCATGGTTTAAGGTCTGGTAGTCCAAGCCTCATCATATCAAGTTTGTGGTGCAGTCAGTCTACATGGTTTCCCCCAACTGCCATCCAGCCCCTGTGCCCCCAGTGGAGGATTCCATTTTTTCTCTTAAAATATTTTTTTATTTATTTTATTTTGACATGAAATAGTAAAACAAAACATGGACATGATGCTAAAACACCAGGAAGCTCACAGCTTACTGAAGTGAGGACTTTTTAGACTCAACTGACAAAATTATGGAAGAAACCCCATAATCAGTGAGTCGGTCTGATTGCAAACTTTCAAATGAAGAAAAGAATTCCACAATTTAATTCCTCTACATTTCACTGAGCACTGACTTCTCTTCGTGGGACACTTAGGAGAATGTTATTTAAGAGATAGCCTGGTAAGATAAGAATGAATTTGTCCATCTGAAAAGGCAAACAAGTGTCTAACATGCAAGTTATAGTTTCATATGTTTGGGGACAAGCTATCATACAGTATAACAGAGTACTTCTCTTTCTCTGAAGAACATCTGCAGTTTTGCATGATCTTGCTGTTTAAAAACTAGCATAATGCTCACAAATTGGAATAAAAAATAAAGGTTGTGAGTTCAAAGGAAAGAAAACTGAATTAGACATAGTCTCCTTGGATGTAACTCTACTAACCCAATTGATTCTGATGATAATGGGAAGGTCCAAGGTGTCAGTGTCTATATGTAGTGAGATAATCTGCCTCTCGGCAACTTGCCCTTTGCTATAAATGAGCATGAGCGTCTGTCTCAGTCAACACACCAGGCTAAATGAAGGTTAAAAATTAACAAGTTTATTCAGTCATAAGAATAAACATTAACTGAGGGTGAAGTGGTAGTTGTAGTTCGACGCAGAAATCAATCCATTTTCTTTTGTTTTCCCTCAACAGACACTGAGCTGCTGAATTAATGTTCCCATGCAACTCACTGTGTCCGGGTTCCTCGTGCTTGTCACCCAAGGACAGCCACGTAATAAACTGACAAGAACTGATGGGTGTCCGACATATTTTATCTCCTGCTCCAACCCAGAAGCATGGGGAAATGTTTGGAAACCCACCTTCCATCACCTCTGACTGCTCTGTTATCACTTCTTTTGTGTTTTGCTGAAACATATGCCATAAAACAAGTGTCCGCCATTGACACGCTGTATCTTTCTGTTTGTGTTGTCAGACAACTGCCATAAAAAAGTGATATAATTCAGGGTCACAGGACGCTGAGAGGAAAGGTGCCATATTGCAAAGGTCTGATGTCAAAAGATGAAATGACGAAAACACCGAGAAATCAAGGCTCCCAAAAAGTAGTATTTATAGAAGTAAAACTCTAACTTTATTTATTTATTGATGTCTTTATTTCTGTCTTTAACACCTGGTCTTTCAGCATGTGGTCTTGGTTCAACCAATACCGCTTTGCAGATAATGAGCCTTGAAACAGTGAACAGATATTCCTCTTCTCTTCATTTGATTTCTGCTTTCATCCAGCATCTATTTAGAGCATTTTGGATGCGCTTAAAATCTTTCCAATTTTCCCTAAAAAAAAAAAAACCCAAACAAACAAAAAAAAGAAACAGAGCTAATGATGCCCAGCAAGCTAATGTTCACATTTGGGAACATTCTGTTCGTCAAATTATGAAGACAGAGCAAATAAATGCAACATTTCGAAAACCGTGTGGAAAAATACAATGGCTGGACAGCATAATGAGGACAAAAACTAATAATATATTAATATTGCGTGCCTGATGAGGAGCAGGACCCTGTACCATCAGAGGAACTTCAGTCCGCTTTGGCATGCTGTCTTACAAGTCCTGTGCGGTGGGATACTGGACCTTTCTTCAAGAAAGAAAGCCTCCAGTTATCTGAGGGGGGGAGGAGGAAATCAGCTTCACAATCTGCACTTTGATAAAGGTTCAATAATGTTAAACCTGGTGATTGTTGAGGCAGAGGAAGGCACACAATCCTCGTCAAACCACTCTTGAATTTGTTTTAGCAGAGTTTATAGGGCTTGGGGGCATTATCATCTTGGAAACATCATGAGGGGACAGTGTCGGTGCCACAGGGCGACCCTAATCCTGTAAAATGGCCTCAACTGGCTTCACCATTAAACAGCCATATAGAGCAATCACTGGACCTGTAATGACTCCCATAAGACGGCTGCTAGCATTACAGATCCACAAACATGTTTAATAGCTGGTGACAGACAGTGTGGACTGAGGGCATCCTTTGGCTTTCTCCAAACATAAACCCATCTGGATGCAGGAAAACAGGTGAAAGACGACCCGTATCTGATTACTTGTTTCCATTGCTCAAGGGCAGGAGTGTCCTGCTACACTTTTTACTAACTGGAGATCTGTCCCACTGCTTTTGTTCCACAAATGAAGGAATATTTAGTGATAATATTCAAAGTATGGAGCCACACATGTTGTGCAGTCCTGTTGATTCAACAGTTTAGATGACAAAAAGAGATTTTTCTTCACATATGGTCAGAAACAAGACTGCTTCATGGTTTTTGACCACTTGAAGTTGATG
>OMLF01055945.1:34411-45592 GCA_900302615.1 Holocentrus rufus
TTAATGGATTGATTGATTTGTTGATCAATATAAAATTGATCATAATTCAAATAATTGATCAATCTTTTTCAGCATTTCTCAAGTAAAAATCACAAATTCCAGCTTCAGATCACTATTGGATGCTAAGATTAGATTATATGTCTCTTGCATTTTATTTTGAAATGAATGCTTTGAGTTGTTTTTGGCTGCAGGTCAGTCTAAGGAAGCAATATGAAGACATCACTTTAGGCTCTACTAACTTACCATGGGCATATGGCATTATTTTTGACCAACAGCTTTTTAAAATGATCTATTATTCAGAAAAAATAATAAAATTAAATAAAATTAAAAGATAAAAATTGATGCGTTAATTGACAATGAAAATCATCACCAGCTGCAACTACAGACCCACTTAAAATGTCTGGTGTACCAACTTCAAACTTGACATCACCCCCTTTCAGTATAATAAGGATCAGAATCAGAAAAAGAAAACTTTATTGATACCCGAGGGAAAATAGAGTCAGGTGCTGTTGCTCACATTGTAGAACAAGTAATTAAATAGAAATAGGAAATAAGAAATATGTTAAGGAATATGTAAAAATATGTAAAATTATAAGTGAACAGATGTAAAAATGACACAAATTGACTGTCAAGAAAATAAATAATAATGAAAAAATAAACAAACTTAGAATGTATCAAATAATTAGTTTTTGAGACTCACAGCATAAAATAAATGCATGAAATTAACATAAAAGCAAGCCTGCATGCACAATGCCAGGCCTGCAGCAGCAGAGCTCCTGTCAAACCTTTTAGGTGCACTGTCTCTTTAAGATACCCGGAAACGATTGCCTTGTGTGTGTGCTGGTCGCGGGTTCCAGGGTGAAACCACAGCTCGGCTCCCACCCGGCGATGATATCCCACCACATAATCTGCACTTTGCGCAGCAGTGTGCGGTGCTGGACATACCGAGCTGTCCTGAAAGCGGCTCCGCAGGCCTCGGATTTAAGCGGCTGGCGCTGGTACTCGACTCCGAGACGCGGCGGTGGCACTGCCATGGAGGAGATCCTGGCGAGGGTCGTTGCCCCTTTACCTACGTACGAAACGAGAGACAAGTCGCCCCCTCCGCCCGAATCAAACAGCGTTGAGTTCATGCACTTCTACAGGAGTCTTGACCGGGACCAGAAGCTGCTGTTACTGGGGAAGCTTTCGCAAGACTTCGGTGTGGATCACAAAAGTGTGTCAGAGCTCGCTTTGAAACTGCTGGACACTCAGCTGCGGGACCTGGCGACCATTTTGCAAGTAGAAGACAGGCTGCGGTACAGCCTGACTCCCCGTTATAAACAGTTGCTCAATCATATAAGCAGAGTTGAGGGGGGAGTGAAATTTTTGGTGGATCTACGAGCCGATCTGCTTGAACTAATGTCATCCAAGCCGAGCGAAAGCCCCCACATCAGGGTAAAAAGCGTTGTTTTCATTTTTCTACGGAAGCTCGCTTGAGTCAAATAGCACCGTTCGCGACTAGACTGTGGTTTGACTTTTAATTTCACTTTGGCCTGGCTTATCATCCGCTACTCACGACGAATATTAAATAACTTTACTGTTAATTATATAAGGTATTACACATGCTACTATAAACCCATTTAAGTTCATTTATAATCTCTGGGTGTAAGGTTTTAGTCTGTCTGTTCCATGACATTTGACTATCACCTGATGTTTCCATTACTCAGTTTAGAACAGGGACTTGCCCTCCCTCGTCCCCTCTAGTTTGCCCTGCATATGCAGCAAGGGTTTACATTTCATAACAACTTGAGAGGCAGTGACCTGTGCCCTGGTGTCCCCCTTTTGCAAGAAATTTACTGGCTCACCTGAAACTTTCTTGTAGGCCTAGAAGTCATACCCTGATACATATTTCAGCCTTATATGACAAGCCAAAGCTAGAGAGCAGGCCACAGCTGCCTTCAAGTGCTGCTCAAAAGTCAGTTGTCCACAAGTTGTTGAACATTCAAGTGCTTAAGTCCAGGAACTACATTCTGATTTTTTTTTTTTTTTTTTTTGTGTGATCGTTATTTTAAGTTATGAGGCTAATTTGCACTGACATAATCAACTGGCATTTTCAGTTTCTCCTGCAGCATTTGAAAGCAGCAGTTGCCTTAAATTTCATGAAGGGTGTGGAGAGATTTTCAGATAGCAAGTGAGCTGTCAAGTTAATTCCATGCATAAACCAAACAGACCATCCATAAACCAGTCTCCAAGCTCGATTCAGCTTGTCACCTACTTTAGATGTAATATACCCACTCCAATGCACCCACTCCACTACTACCAGAAGGTATTGCCTGGTGTAATTTACAGATACCGTGCAATATTTTGCAATGCATATTTTGCAAATGCATGTTCCACTGTGTCAGTCATTTTTCACCTTTCACCTTTACTTATTCAATTTCACCCGAAAAGTTGGGATTAAACATGTCACTGTAGTTCCAAGCAGTGGTTAGGTCCTTTGTACATGGGGTCTGTATTTTTTTGTGTAGATATTTGGGTTTGTTTAATATTCAAGTATAAGTCAGCAGTCACACTTAAATCTGCTAGCTGATATGAAAAAATGGACACTGTCTGTATAAGGAATAATTTCAGAAAAAAGACCATGAGGGGCCTGCTTCTTTAGCCTTCATTAGGCCCTTAATGAAGAATAAGTGAGGTTGGGATTTGGGATTGCTTAGTATTGTTTTTAAATTATACATTTTAAATTGTACAATAACCTCACATGTATTCATTCAACACAAAGACAGATGGTCTAATTTGAAACTCCATTAATGACATTACACTCATTAAAGTAGTTGTTTCACTAAGTGAACCAAATGCTGCAAATCCAACTGTTTTCTTGTCAGCTATATCACTTAGGCAAGAGCTCTGCCTAGCAGACTGTCCTACAACTCATTAAGACTTTATTTATTTATTTATCTTTATTTTATTTTATATATTTAATTATTTTTGCATCCATAGCTGCATCCTGCAATCTTTTACAGCTGATAACAGTTCAGCTGTAGAAAAGCAACACCAAGGTGAGATGCAGGCAGGTTTGTGTACATGTTGCTAACAGGAGAACTAATTGTTCCATCGGTGGGATTAGAGTCTGATGCCAGCACAGAAAAAAGGTCCAGTGGATGATGGCTGGCAGTTTTTTGAAGCCATGCATTATTTAGCTTTCAGATATGCAGGTGGACCTGTTGTAGCTCATGCTGTGTTTTGTCAACACTCCTGTTGGACATGGATCAGATTGCATCAACAAATAATTCATTTCGTTTTGCACGGATTAACAGTTTACTTGGGGTTTATCATATCAAGAGAATTCATAAGTGACAGTAGTGTGAGGTAAGGTGAAAACACAGAGAGATATACTAAATTCACCTCAAGTACTGTGTGCAGATCACTGTCTGTGTGGCAGGTCCTGCACATTTGGCACACAAATTGGCAAAAACAAAACATAGAATGTATTTGCAGATAACCCCTGCACCACCCCAAAGCTGTCTGTGTGTCACAGGCTGCCACCATAACTACCAGTTTTCTTTGCGAGCACAGCTGTTTTAATAATAGACAGATGAGCATCACATACATGCCAAGCACAAAAGAGAATGTCAGCTGCATTAGTTTTATGTAAAAAGAGCACTACCTTCAAAAAGATTAACCAACATTAATCCATACCTGAGCTTGAAATCAAAAACTGCTTTGAGCAAATGAGTGAAGGCCTGCATCGGGCCATGAGGGGTTGGACAGGTTCTAATATGAGTGCTGCACCATGTCGATTTTTCTTGAAATATTTAGTTGGAAGTGTACGCTGCAGTTTGGTAACCTTGCTGTGGTGAGATGCCAGACATTTTAGGAACCTTCTTGCGCAGAGTTGCATTACTTGGCAACTAAGCAAGATTGTGGGTCGGACATGGGAGCAACTCAAACAGTGTGCAACTGTTTTGCCTTGACATCATAAGATCATGACATCAGTGACTGAAAACAGCTTCACCGATCAGGATCTGAGCTGCCTTTGCCAGCTGACTGATGATGGAGTGACATTCTCGCTTGAACTTTCCTGTCACCTCCATCACTGGTTTTTACTTTTTTAAATTTTGAGACGTTCAAAGAGTTCAAAGCCTGTATAGACCTTGATGCTTGCGCTCTCCTTCAACTGTGTGTATCCAATGTTCTTTACTACTCTGTTGCCCAGAGACATCTTTAGCACATTTCCTGCTCAATACATATCTTGGACCTGTTGAGAAGTGGCTCAGATGCACTTAATCTCAGTGACCCGGGCCCATTGAGACCTATAGGTGCTCCGAAAGTCTATGCTACAGATAGAGTACATATTTGCACTTAGTGGCGACCACCTTGGTGTTGGTGCTGCACAGCATTCTTTGCTTGCTATTGCGAGAATTGATTAAACTAGAAATGGGAAAAGGTCATGGTAAATATGAAGCTTTTAGTCGGTGTATTGATAGTGTGTGTGCGTACCAAGGGAGAGGAAAAAAAAAACTGGCATTCAAAAATGATGCAGGTAATCAAAGTAGCACCTAATCATAGGGAGGAAAAAATGATAAAATTTCTGAAATTACCAAAGTAATGAAAGTTTGGAATTCTCAAGACTGCAATTACCGTTCTTCTCGCAGGAGTGTCACTTTGAATTCTACGCTAGATTAGTCTCTCTCGGCTGGGTAATCGATTTTTGCTGTTTCTACCCACTCTGTCCTCCTCCAGGCTTTTCATTCGAGTTCACCTGTACACCGACCAAGTGGATGAAAGATGTAAAAAGAGAAAAAAAAACACAAGTTAGAGTTCTGTACTTTAACACAGACTTCATTTTAGTTGTCTCTCTGGGACTGGGCAAATACAGAGTGTCAGTATAGCTATTTTCCCCCCACAAATAGACTGGCTGGCAGACATATGGGCTCGTAGCCTACTGGAGTAAAGGGTATTGGCGTGCATTGGAGCCACATTTGATGAGTCTGACCTGTAATCATGTAATCATGGTCATGGTGGATACGAATAAGTCCGTGCATGTGGCCTTGGACGGGCAGACTGTTCCTGGTAGGCATCGCAGTCTCCATCACTATGTATAATCACCATGTATCCAGCTCTCAAGATAGAGAGGGGCCTCGTCGTAGAGGCTAACAACATTCAGTGCCTTATTGCATTGATGTAGCTCCGGTGTCGGAAAGTGCTGCCTCATTTTCTCTCTAATGGAGTGGAGCGTTTTCCACCCTTCTCTTCCCCCGTTTCTCCCCATCTCTCTCCAAACCCTAGGCCTCTAATGCTAGACCTTCCACTCGCAAAGAAATTCAGCTTCTGCGAGCTCAGCAGAATACAGATTGTCCCTGGGATTGGCCCTCATTTTTTTTCTTTCTTTTTTTTTTTTTTGCAAGGTGGAATCGGTTGCCCGCATTTACGTGTTGTTGTTGATGTCCCCAAGCCTTCTCGGCCAGGATTATCAGCCAGCGCAGCGTCGTTTGTTTTGCTTCTGGTCACTGATGAGGTTCAAGGAGCGAATCTACATGCAAAGACGCACGCAGCAAACTGGGCTGTAGGGATGGAAGGGGTGTTCAGGCTTTTTTTGGGTGTGGGGGGGCCTGGAGGGTTTTGCATTGACCCACTCCTCACAAAAACACAATTTTCCTGCATGAAACCTCTGGGCCATAAAGGTGAATAATTCAGGGGTGTTGCCTGCATGTGGGGGAGAATTTTAAGTATTGTCATTTTGCGGTATGGTAGTTATTCATGGGGGATTTTATTCATTGGCTATTAGGCTTTGACGGTACAGTTTAGTTCGGGCGTCTGTGTTGGCGATTATGATTGACAAGAAAGCATTAAAGCAAGCTTGAAGTGAAGGCACCCTATGGAGCATCCAGTATGAGGTGTGTACTTGTGTGTGCATATGCGCGCGTACTCGTTTGTGTGTTTACAAGAGATTTTCTTTAAATGAAGTCTGACCTTTGCAGGAGGACGGGCCTGCTTTGAAATGGCAAGTTGTTTATTGAAGTGCCTCCTCTACTCCTATTGCAAGCTCAAACACATCACTACTCTTATGGCGTAATGAAAACATTCAAACAGCCGAGCACACAGACACCCAAGGGGGCCCGCGCGCGGTACAGGAAGATGCGGGGTGTGTGGAATCGTCCGTGAAGCGACGGCCCTGCCTGCAGATTAACTTCAGCAGCGTCTCTGTCAGTCAGTGCGATGGCGCTTATGAGTCCTCTCAGTAAAAGGTTACGAGATCGTGAGGACAGCCTGCGTTTCCTGTGCGCGTTGGTTCCATATTTACATAAAAGCATGCAGCTTCTCCAAGAATACTTCAGTGTTGCGTCTGCTTTACAGATACAAGACTGACAGGAAGGAGAGAGGTGATTAGTTTGAGATTGCAGCTGGTAGGACAGTCGTTGCAGTGGTCTGTTAATTTGGTATAATCAAGGTATAATTGATGCCATGGGATTCTTGTAATGAGGGAAAGGTGTTTGATGCCATAGCAGCGCCTCTTGACATGTCGGTCCTTGTTATTCCACAATAGTCTGAGTTCTCAGGTACTATACAGCCAAGTATTTTCCCAATAGACCAACTGCTTAACTGTTTCCTCACCTAGGGACGGAATGCGGTGAATTGTCTATTACCGTTTGGATTCGGAGGTTAATGTTAAACTCGACCTCCTACCTCTCCCTCTTTTGTCCCAGGACCTGAATGGCACTCTGAAGAGCCTGCTGTCTGAGTGGTTCTCCGTGGGTCTGCTCCGCCTGGAGAGGATCACCTGGCAGTCCCCCTGTGAGATCCTGCAGAAGATCAGCCAGTAAAGACATGCACGCACCCTCACTCTCTCAGTTCACTCATTCACGCAGAGCTGTGTTAGAATCATCCATTAAAAAAAGTTTTAAATTCAAAATTGTCAATATTAGCCCATAAAACGTCATTAAATAGTCTTACATTTTAATTCATGAGGTTTTAATATCAGGATAAACATCTAATTTAATTTATCAGGTTCTTTTGTTCTTCTGCAACATTTCTGATGTTATAAAACACTAAACCTACTACTCACCTTTACATTAACCTGATATATTTATCTGTTGTGAAAATGCATATTCCAGATTAACCTTACCTACTTTATAATTAGCTGTCATACTTTTCTGTGGAGAAAAATCCAAGAAAGTCATGCATCAGGTTCAATTTATGTAATTAGATGTTAGACACCACCTTGCTATCTAAAGGAAACTGTTACAACAACAGTTCATACAAATCATGTAGCTAATATCGTATTTTTAAACTTCATCTCTCTTTATTTATATTTCGCTCACTCTCACCTTCCTCTCCTCTCTCAAGGGCCACAGTGGAAATAAGCACTTTAGCTTTATGTTATCTTTGATTGTTTTTTCAAAGTGTACTCGAGGATATTTTATTTCTGGCTGAATCCACTGTGTGTTGTTTTTTAAGATTGTAGTACAAGTTGAATCAGTTAACCCTGTCCTCACATACAAATCGCTTAGAAACTGCAAGACTGATGGTGTTGTTGGTCTCTTGTTTCTCCAGGTATGAGGCGGTGCACCCTGTCAGGAACTGGACTGACATCAAGCGCAGAGTGGGGCCTTATCGTCGGTGCTATGCCTTCACCCATGCAGCCATGCCAGGAGAGCCCCTGGTTGTCCTGCACGTCGCCCTCACTGAAGACATTTCTGATAACATCCAGGTTAGAAACTCTGTGGGTGGATGTGTGGGCTTGTCTCACTTTGCCATACCTTTGACAATGGTAAAAAAAAAACAAAATAAAAACCTGGGATTTACTATTGTTGTTCTTCCTCTGCGTTGACAAATTGATTATCATTCTGTGAAAAAACAACCCACAGCTTCAGGCAGCATTTCCCCCGCGGGACCAGCCTCTGTGGTGCTGGCTTCCTCTTCTTGCCTTTTACAGTGGGAAGCGGTGGTTTTGACAGCATCGAAAGTTGAAAATATCTCGTCTAGTGAAAAGTGCAACACTTCAAACCGTTCTTGTTGACTCAGAGAGCCATTTCCACTGTTTTGCCCAAGAAGCTACGGCTGAAAAAGGAGGCGCTTGATGGACACGGGCCTTTAGTTCTCTTTTAGACAAGAGAGGAGGCAAAACCGTGTCTAATAATTGTCATGTTATTTCATAGAGCAAGGACAGAAAACTCTAAGCTATGGAGGACTGAGAGTCTGCAGGCTTTCATTCCAGTCAAAGATTAATCCAGGTGATTTGACTGATTAGCACACCTTCCACCGGAAAGGAGATGCTAATCAGTGAAATCATGCTGTAGTCTGGTTGGAACATAAGCCTGCAGACTCCAGCCCTCTGTGGCACATGGCTGCTTGTCCCTGAAGTCTCTTACCTTACAGGGATCATGAATATGTAAATCTGTGAAGATTGACTTGTTTCTAGACAGATAAGTGGAGGAGCTGGTCTCTCTGACTCGCCCAATGTGTCTTATCCTTTCAGAGCATTGTCCGTGAGTTCGCCACTCTTGAATCCGAGGAGGATGTGAATAAGATAAACGCCGCCATCTTCTACTCCATTTCGTCCACCCAGGCTGGCCTACAGGGAGTGGAGCTGGGCAACTACCTCATCAAGAGGGTGGTCCGAGAGCTGCAGGTGGGTCGATCAGCTATGTAAAATGTCGCACTTCTTACTGTCTGTACTTAACTGGCTTTAATATACTTTAATTACTCCACAGAGACGGTCTTGGAGTCTTTCCTCTGCAGTCTCCATTCTCTCAGTTTTGATTAAAAAGCCCATTTTAAACCAATTATACCATTACACTTTCAGAATCGAGGTATGTGCCACATTTCTTGTTCTCCAGCACTTTATGATGAACGCACCCTGCTCTTCTTCACTCTGTACTGGTGCATACGCAAATGAGCCGTGTGAGAGGTCGACGATGACATTTTACATCGTTCCTTACAAGGCATTCGTGTGGGCCGGGCCTCACAGGATAGCCACCGAGGCTAATCTGAAAACTGTGGACGAGCGGGTGGATGAATAGGTGGTTTGAGGGAGCCGCGGGACCTCAGAAAGGAAAGTGGGGATGGTCAACCTCATCGGCTGAACCTGTGCTGTTAAATTATGAAATGGGCCATTAAAAATCACTGCACGATCACGGCCAGTTAAGGTCTGTTTATACACGGCGTTTAAAAGCTGCATTCAGAGAGGCAATTACCCTTTTTTTGGTTAGTTGATACTTACTGGGTGATTTTTAAATAAAGGCATAATGCATTTTATTAGTGAATATTTATCATCATAACATTTGCACCTTGTCCCATCCAGAGATCAGCACCGGCCAACTTTTGATTGTCAAAATCCTCGCAGTTTGACATTTTGCAGAATTATCTGAGAGTGTGTTTTAAGACTTCGGCAAGTCAAAGCTAATACAAGACTTTAAGGTCAAGGTGAAGCTTTGATTTGAGACGGAATTTTCCATGGAAATATCTGTTATGTAAATCTAGTAACCATAAAACACCCAGTCGTATCAGCAAAACATCCTTTCACAATAAAGCCTGATAACAGTAACAGCTTGTCATGACACGTGCTCACACACACACACACACACACTCACACACACCTTTTAAACTCCTCCTGAGCCCCTCAGCTCCTCCCTTATGGTGTAGTATTAATAAGTATTGTTTGACTCCACTTGAGGATTAGCGCAGATCGCTCTATGGTTCACACGCTGCATACTATTATTCACAGTATGACAGCCTTTAGGTGGGGCCAGACCAGCTAAGTGTTATTCCGCCGAGAACGATAGCTGTTGAAAGTTAAATTGCGGCCTTGATTGCTTTTCAGAAGTTTCATTCTTGCATTCGGCCTCTTTCTCTCTTTGGGTGACGCATAAATCTTCACCTCGTTTTACCGCTCGCTTCATAACGCACGCACGCATAAACAGAGCAGTAGTCAGCAGACAGGGTGGTAATGAAATCTCCGCCGTCCCCCTCAATAAGCGCAGGAGAGCTCTCCATGTCAGGCCACTCCAGCTAGCACTTGTTAAATGATTGGAACATTGAATGGAACATCAAAAGCCTCTCCACCCGACAGATGGGAAATAGGTCTTTGTAGCGTGTCCTCATAAAATTCAGGTTTCAGAGCTGGAAGCTGGTTCCACTTCAGCCATTCATACAACAGGACTGTGTTTTGATTGCTGGAGGCATTTTGTGTATTGGCATTTTTATTAATGTCAACATAAGGGTCAATAATCTCCGCCGGTTCTGCTTTGTGTTTTTGTTTTGCTGTGATAGAAAAGGAAGCTGTGTTCCACTACAGTACAAACTTCTACAGATGGTAAATGTTGTCTTTATCACGATGTCTGCTTGCTTTGTCACATGCCAGCTCCCCTTCTCTCCTCATCTTTCTCGTTTCTCTCCAGCGAATCTTCAAATGAATTTAAAAAAAAAATGTCAAAACGATCTAAGCTCTGCTCGCTTCCAGTTCCTCCATCATGTCCCATCTGGAGATGCAAGGGAACTTTTGCATGGCCAGGCTGTGACTTACATGCACTGACACTTTGATCCGGACCAAGTGGCCCCGGTGGGATTTGAGCCCCCCAGACCTGACAGCAGAAGTGCCACGCTCGGCCCTGTACAGAGACCACGACGCCGGCTTGTATTCTGCAGAGGCCCTGGCTCTCCGACAGGCCTGTACCCCCGCGTAAAGGTGAACGGAGGAGCAGCGCAGCCACACAGGGACCACTACAATGATGGATGGATGATAGAGAGGAAAAGAAAAGGTCACAGCTGTGATTTAGCGCGAGAGGGAGGAGGTCCTGCTTGTCTTTGTAGATTGGACCCTGGGGCATTGTTCTGGCACTGCTCCTCCTCTTTCTCCAGATCCTGTCTTCCCCTTTTCTTTTTTTTTTTGCTGCCTCCTCTACTTCAGCTCAGTCTCTCTCGCCCCCCTCCCCCTCCTGTCGAAGCCACCCACTCCTGACATGGATGCACCCGTGAGTTAGGAGGAGAGGGCGAAGTGAAGAGGGAAAGATAATGATACAGTTACGGTGAGAGAAACACACCGAGGAGGAAAAAAAATAAATAAATAAATAAACGAGGAGAGCTAGGTGGCTGGATGCCGAAAGGAGGGAAGGATGAAATAAAAGGTGGAGGAGGAAAAGGGGAAAAAACAGGATTTTTGAGAGCAAGAAAAGGGGCAAGACAGAGAGGCATGCTGACAGC
>OMLF01055946.1:12829-37663 GCA_900302615.1 Holocentrus rufus
GGGGGGTGTTTGTTCACGTATTAAAGTAATTTATCATCTGGAGGACCTCGCCTGCAGATTTGGGGATTAAGTCTTATATTTTTATGTGTGGCTGAATTTTTCATAATTTATATCGCAACTCTGTGTGCACACCTGTGAGCCCAGAAATCTGACTGAGAGTGCTTCTGTTTTGTGCAAATTATGTAAGAAATGTTGCTTGGGTTGTGTGTGTGTTCACAGAACTTCTGTCCCAAACATACTACACATTACCCGTTCATAATAGGAGGATCTCTGAACATACACACCGATAACCTGTTTAGCCTACGTGTGATGTCATGACCTGTGTCTGTGTTTGTGTCCTTAAAATACACCCAAATGATTATCAGATGTTTACATTTATAAAGAGGCTCAGGGAAGGAATTACCAGATGAATTTTGCTTTTTGAATTTGGTAACCACGGTACCTCGGTCAGTGATTCTGGGCCACTGCTCCAAAAAGTTTGATAAACGAGGCCCAAGACGCTTGCAACTCAGTCAAAAAGTCCATTGACTTCTGACAGTAACATTTTTCTCTTTCAGACTTTGACATAGAAAGTCATACTTTTGACTTATCTTATTTTCATTTTCCAGCCTCGGCATATGGTCTGTGTCCATAAATCAGTGCAGTGGCAGCTGATGGATGTTAGCTGCTGTGATTCCATGTTTTTGTTGGACGAGCATATGTGATCTTCATTCTGTGGTTAAAAAATTGTTTGCATGAAAACCCGGGTAGCTCCCAGGTCTGTGTGTCATGAGAAAAATACAATTTTAGGAAAAATATATAAAGATTTTTTTTCATTTGAAGTATATGTGGAGATTATTTTAAAATCAAAAATAATGTGATTGGATAGATTTTACATGTCACAGGGCATATATACAGGTGCACAGACTTACCTGACTTTAAGCCACAATAGCTGGTTTAATGTTTTGGCAAAGTGACAGTTTATGCTCATGTTTAGGAGATGGGCAGTTTATGCATGGATGCACTGGGTTATTCTGTTCTGGGTAAAAGGTGAAGGGTTACTGATGAGGTTCACAGGGTCTTTGGTGTTTGCAGATTTGGGCACTAACATGCTGTGTGTGGGTAAATGCTTGGGTGCAATGTGTGTGTTTGTGCGTGTGTGTGTGTGTAAAGCAGGTATGTATTTTTGATATCCCTCCTTGTTTTTTCTAATTTTGTACCCTGCATGGTGTCACTTCCTTTTACCTCATGAAAGTAAGTCCAGAATATGTGAACAACACACCACTCTGTCAACATGTCTATGTGAAGAAAAGAACTGTTTGTTTTCTCACAGTGAAGTGATGCTTTCGTAAATTAATAGCAGATGATAGTGTGAAGTTCTCACAGTGCACAACAGTGAATCACCCATGTGATTAATGAAGTCCTGATAGATCAAATCCCTTTTCTGAGAAATAGTAAAGAGGCATATTCTGTAAATGAACAATGGGATTCCTACTTGACTCCTTTTTAATGGTAGTGATGCTGGGCAGATGTGGAGATTAAAGCGTTTATCTTAATATTTTACAATATTGCTCTCTTCATATCCACCAGGGGGAGCTGGAGAAGCAGCTGCTGCAGGCTAATCCAATCCTAGAGGCTTTTGGAAATGCCAAGACGGTCAAAAATGACAACTCCTCACGATTTGTAAGACTTTTTGCTACTTCATGTGTTCATTGCATTGTAAAATGAGGATTTTTTTCCCCTTACTGAATTGTTGAAAGCTCATTTATTTTTTATCCTATTCCTCTTCCAGGGAAAATTCATCAGGATCAACTTTGATGTCAATGGTTACATCGTTGGTGCCAACATTGAGACTTGTATCCTTCATTCAGTCTTGTCATTGTTTCTCTTTTTGAATCGAAAACACTGTAGGCCTTGCTATCAGCCTTGTTCATCTTTTTGTGAGGTACAATACAAAGTTTCACCCTCCAAAAGTTTGGGTTTGCTGTGGGAGCTTGAATTTGCCGCGGTACCACACCACTACACAAACATTGGCTCAAAAGGGTCCATTGTGTCCAATATCAGAAAATATGTCCTTGACCGACTGACCACTAGACTTGCTGGAGAAATCCCGCGCCATCCGCCAGGCCAAAGATGAGAGGACCTTCCATATCTTCTACTACATGCTTACAGGGGCCGGAGATAAACTGCGCAGTAAGCAGCTTATTGCATAACTGTCTGTGTAATAGTCCCAAAGAGCTTAAATTCCTCTGCATCTCTCTGAGTAGTGATCATAGGTATTAAATTGTGACACCTTTTTAAGAACATCTTCATTTATCGATCTCTAACATCCTTTCTTGCCGTTTCCTTATCTCATTCTGACTCTTACTGTTGTACTTATAACTTCTGCCTGACTTGCCCTCAGCTGAACTGTGCCTGGAGAACTACAACAACTACCGTTTCTTGTCCAATGGGAACATCACCATCCCTGGGCAGCAGGATAAGGACTTGTTTACAGAGACCATGGAGGCCATGAAGATCATGAGTATCCCTGAGGACGAGCAGATCGGTAAGAGAGACAGCTAAATCAAAATAAAAACCTCAAATAAAAACTCTTTTCCTTTTCTTTGAAAGGAATTGATGACTGTAGAACAAACAGGCATTATTGTGTTTGTGTTTCCGTGATGATGGTAGTTTCTGTCTTTGTGCAGGCATGCTGAAGGTGGTGTCGTCTGTACTCCAGCTAGGAAACATGACCTTCAAGAAGGAGCGCCACACAGATCAGGCCTCCATGCCTGACAACACAGGTATGACAGACTTTGTCCTCTGAACACACAAAGTGCTCTGTTGGCTGCTGGACTGAAATAGTTTGCCATGCCCTGGTGAATACCACCATCTTCCACAGTGGTCAGCACTCTACAAAACCTTTTCTACTGGTCCATGATTCTGCTTTTTTATCTTAGAACTCAATATTTCCCCTCACTCTTTCCTTTCTTGTTTTTCCCCCCCTACCTTCTCTTCCCCTTCTTTTCTTTGTCTCCTTTTGCTCTCCACCGTTTCGTCTTTCTTTCTCTGCCACAGCTGCTCAGAAGGTGTGCCACCTGATGGGCATGAACGTGACAGACTTCACCAGGGCCATCCTGTCACCCAGGATCAAGGTGGGCAGAGACTACGTGCAGAAGGCCCAGACCCAGGAGCAGGCAGAGTTTGCTGTGGAGGCCCTGGCCAAGGCCACGTATGAGAGGATGTTCCGCTGGCTGGTCATGAGGATCAACAAGGCGCTGGACAAGACCAAGAGACAGGGAGCCTCCTTCATTGGCATCCTAGACATCGCTGGCTTTGAGATCTTTGAGGTAAACAAGGGGGGGCAAACTGTTTTTCAGACAACATAACATGTACATGCAATCTTTAACTAAATATATGACCAAATCTGTCATTTTTTTTCTTTCTACCATGGTCAACAGTATTTATCATTTACCATTTTTCTCCCTCCTCTTCCAGCTGAACTCCTTTGAGCAGCTGTGCATCAACTACACCAACGAGAAGCTGCAGCAGCTCTTCAACCACACCATGTTCATCCTGGAGCAGGAGGAGTACCAGAGGGAGGGCATCGAGTGGAGCTTCATCGATTTCGGCCTCGACCTGCAGCCCTGCATCGACCTCATCGAGAAACCTGTGAGTATATAAACTTAGATGATCCCTCAAGCTCTAATTTCTTTACTTGAACAAACATCCATTCACAGTATGTGGACATTTTTTGTCTGTCCACTGTGCATGCTGCATCAAGGCTCCCTGTTCTTTTTTTACTAAGACGTACACTCTTCTCTCTTGTGTCCAGGCCAGTCCCCCAGGTATTCTGGCCCTCCTGGATGAGGAGTGCTGGTTCCCCAAGGCCACAGACAAGAGCTTTGTGGAGAAGGTGCTTCAGGAGCAGGGCACGCACCCCAAATTCCACAAGCCCAAGAAACTGAAGGACGAGGCTGACTTCTGCATCATGCATTACGCTGGCAAGGTAAACACACATAGATCACCCGAAGAAGCGTTCTCCATGGCTGCTTGTCCTGCTTTCATGTATGGACGGCCGGCACCTTTGGGTTAACTGGACCCGTTTTAGCAAGATGTCATAAATCACCCCAAGTTAAGGATTGTTTTGAGTTTTTCCACCCCTCTCCTTGTTAATGGTGATATTTTACAGCATCCCAAAGATATCAGGGATAAAAAAAACTTCTTAAAATATCTTAAAACCTGTCCCTTAGGTGGACTACAAGGCCGATGAGTGGCTGATGAAGAACATGGACCCCCTGAATGACAACGTGGCCACGCTGCTCAACCAGTCCACTGACAAGTTTGTCTCTGAGCTTTGGAAGGACGGTAATTCCAGCTTAATTATGATTTATCGTGGCAACCCTGTAATTATTGTTTCACTAGGGGTGGTGTCTGCTGTGGGAGTATTTGTAATGTTGGGAATGTTTTCTTGTGAGGGTCTTCTCCTGTTTTGCATTTCATGTTCTTTCTCTGTTTCTCAAACTTATCGTCTGGTGTCTGGACCTTTGTTTTTACCCTTTTACTTCCCATCTGTTGGTGTCCATCCATTTCTTCCTCTGTATGGTCCCATTTTGTCTGTCATTCTTTTTTTTTTTTTTTTTTTTTTACTGGGTCTCAGAGGTACAGAGTTGTCAGAGAGCCTATTTTTATCAACGTTTTCCTATTCTGCACTCAGACTCAGGTGACCACGTTTCTTTTTTTTCCATCTTTCCCTTTCACTCCCGATGTCCGTCACATCTTTTCACCTGGTTATTTCCATTGTCGATTTTTGTACTGTCCATTGCCTTCTCCCAGTCGATCAAACCTTTGTCTCAGTTTGATCCTATCCCTGTTTTTGAGACGATGCCAGTAAACATTTGTGAGATGTTTCTGTGGCTGTAATTGTTTTTTTTTTGTTCTTCAGCTTTATGTGCAGTGAAGACATGTCTTTTGGTCTCCTTGCCACTTGTTGCTCTTTTCATCGGACTCTCCCCTCTCTCCCTCTGTGTAATAGTGTGGTTTGGGACTCCTGGTGTTGGTCATGGGTACTGCAGCAATGGGTATATACTGCATGGGTTTGGTTTTGTCATCACAATGAAACATGCCCACCGCAACTGCCAACGTTTGTCACCCTCCCTGACACATAAACATATTTAAATAATGCACCACACATAATTTTCTCTCAGAGAGGTACAAATCGGTAGTGTTGCCATACAAAAGCCCCACACTCACTGCACTGAATTTTTCTCGTTATGGTGTGACTCATCTCCCCACGCTTCACTGGCATTTTGTGACTCCCCTCTGTCATCCTCCTCCTTATTTGTGTCTCCCTCCCCTTTTGCATTCACTCAGTGTTTGTGTGGTGTTTTCACTGGTTGTGGTTTTCTGAACGCCATCCACCTCGTCTCTCTCCTGGTGTTTACCGAGAGGAAACAGGGAGACGGTGGTCATTCTTTCTTCCTTGTGACATGCATTTTTTGTTTGAGTTTGCCCACATAAATAGTCAAATTATGACGACTGAGCCACTGATTTGTTACACATCGTCTCTCTTCTGTCTTTATTCTTTCTATTGCCTCTTTCAGTGGACCGTATCGTGGGTCTGGATAAGGTGGCCGGCATGTCAGAGATGCCCGGTGCCTTTAAGACCCGTAAGGGCATGTTCCGCACCGTTGGCCAGCTGTACAAAGAGCAGCTGTCCAAGCTCATGGCCACTTTGAGGAACACAAACCCCAACTTTGTCCGATGCATCATCCCCAACCACGAGAAGAAGGTACCAGGGAAACACTTCCATCTAGCAGAGAATCTCAGAATATCAAAATTTTGAAAATAATGTAGCCTACATGTTTTTTATTGCATTTTTTTAAATGCATTTTATGAATAGCCTAAGTATATGTGGTTTGAAGGGGGGTCTACGTGCAGGGACATAATTATAATTACCCAATAATGTAATTTTCCCACTTATAGCACCTCACATATCCTTTAGGCGATTGTCAGTAAATGCAGCATCTTTGGCAGTGTGTTGGCGTGTTTCTGTTTGGCCACACTGCTAATCAACGCATCTTCTTCCGCATCTTTTTTTCCCTCCCAGGCCGGTAAACTGGACCCCCACCTGGTTCTGGACCAGCTGAGGTGCAATGGTGTTTTGGAGGGAATCCGTATCTGCAGACAAGGTTTCCCCAACCGCATCGTCTTCCAGGAGTTCAGACAGAGGTGATGAACTCATATGCATACAGTTCCCACTAATGTCTGTGTGTGTGCAGAGATAAACATAATCCTAACCTCTGGCCCACCTTCAGGTATGAGATCCTCACTCCCAATGCAATCCCCAAGGGCTTCATGGACGGCAAACAGGCCTGTGTGCTCATGGTAAGAGTCTACAATATTCTTGCTAAGTCCTGGAAGACACTGTTAGGATTGAACACAAACAAACCACATTTCAGTGGGATTGATCAGTGTGTCCTTCCTGCCCTGTCAGATCAAAAGCCTGGAGCTGGATCCCAACCTGTACCGAATCGGCCAGAGCAAAGTCTTCTTCAGGGCGGGAGTCCTCGCTCACCTGGAGGAGGAGCGGGACATGAAGATCACTGATGTCATCATCAACTTCCAGGCCTGGTGCAGAGGCTATGTGGCCCGCAAGTAAGAAGAGACTTTGTTATCAATCTACATGTCTTGAACATTCACTTCAGTAGTTATTCACAACATTTATTTGAGATATAATATGCAGTTGATTTGCTTTGAAGAACCAGCTCTACGTAGCTAGACAGCAACACAATATCTTTTAGTGCTCTTACCTCGTTATCAGTGACGATGAGCTCTGACCTGTTATTTCTGCCTTCTAGCAGACAGATTTGCAGAAGTGTTCAATGTAGAAAACATGATGCTCAGAGCAAAATATGAGACAGATTAAGCTCTGAACTCTTAAATCAGTTGGAGCTGCACTTAACCTAGTTCTCTAACCTGATCTGAGTTGTTTTGTAGAGTCAGCTTTCTCTGATAGACCCTTTCACATGGGCCTCTCTGATAAGGACAAAATTAGCATCACACTAAGCTAAAAACATTTTTACGTTTATATAATTTCTGCTAATATGTTTAAAATCAAATCGATCACTGCACATTGAACTGCAGTAGTATTATGTATGATAAAGTCATACGTAGCTTCATTTTGTTTGGTATTTCAGTTTGATTTTTTAATTTTTAATCTAGAGAACAGATTTGTGTTTCATAATAACCTGATCTTATTTAACAATTAGATGATTTTGTTGAAAATACATTTATGTTGGAGTTATTGCCCATCCGTGTTTTCACACCTGTAGCACACTCCTACATCTCCCAAGTCACTAGTATGTTGTCAAAACCGTATAAATGTATGTTCAATATTGCTTTGCAGGGCCTTTGCCAAGAGGCAGCAACAGTTAACTGCCATGAAGGTGATTCAGAGGAACTGTGCTGCCTACCTCAAACTCAGGAACTGGCAGTGGTGGAGACTCTTCACCAAGGTAAAACCAGTCTCCCTCCTCTTACAGCATCTAAATCAACTGCTTGTTCACGGTCAAAAGTGCAGATATAGTTTCCCTCTTTTTTTAATATGCCTGTCTGTTAAACCTCCTCTTCTTCCTTTCTGCCTTTGTCACCAGGTGAAGCCCCTGTTGCAGGTAAGCAGGCAGGAGGAAGAGATGCAGGCCAAGGATGCAGAGCTCAGTAAGGTGAAGGAGAAGGCATCCCAGGCTGAGCAGCAGCTTCATGACATGGAGTGCAAACAGCAGCAGGTAAACAGAAAGACATTTTCTGTTGAATTATCATTCGATGCCCCACAGGGAAATTTTGGGTTACAGTGCATAGTTTAGAATTGCAGACCAAAATATAAGCAACATCCATTGATGCATGCTGAATAAGGCTGTAGTGCTTAGGAAGTTCTATTGCTGTTGAACCTTGATTCTACACAAATGATGCATGTCATTAAAAACATCCTTTCTGGTTTTCAGTTCACGTCTTGAGATTATATTACTGACATTCTATAGTCAAGTCCTGAAGTAAAAAATTCTTAACCTTTTTGAGGGAACGAGTTTTCAGCTACTCAGCGCATTAACCGTCTTGCTCTACTCGTAGCTGTCTGCCGAGAAAATGGCCCTGCAGGAGCAGCTTCAGGCAGAAACAGAGCTGTGTGCCGAGGCTGAGGAGATGAGATCCCGTCTGGCAGCCAGAAAGCAGGAGCTGGAGGAGATCCTCCATGACCTGGAGGCCCGCGTGGAGGAAGAGGAAGAGCGCGCCTCTCAGCTGACGTCAGAAAAAAAGAAGATGCAGCAGAATATTTCCGTAAGTAGGAAGGCTGAACACCTGGTACACTCGAAGTCCATATGCTCTCTGTACTCAACAGTTGAGTGGGATAAATCTATTTCTATGTCCTGTTTTGCTCAGACTTGCCAATCCTCCTTTCCTCTGTCTGTATACAGGACTTGGAGCAGCAGCTGGATGAGGAGGAAGCTGCCAGACAGAAACTCCAGCTGGAGAAGGTCACCATGGAGGCTAAGGTGAAGAAGATAGAAGAGGATGTTATGGTGCTTGATGACCAGAACAACAAACTCAACAAGGTCAGGATGAGCTGAACTGGAGCCGTCAAGTACAGTGACCCAGTTTTTAGCTTCATAAGGAGGAAGAATCTCATTTTTTCCACTTGTTCTGAGAACCTGTAACAAACGCAGGTGTGTAAGCTAATACTTTATCCGGTTTGTGAAAACAGGAGAAGAAGCTGCTGGAGGAGAGGATCTCTGAGTTCACCACCAACCTAGCAGAGGAGGAAGAAAAGTCCAAGAGTCTGCAGAAGCTCAAGACGAAACACGAAGCCATGATCACTGACCTGGAGGGTAGGTGGAGAACATACAACCTCCGTGATCACCATTATTTATTTATTTCACTAGTACTAGGGTGAACCTGCCGAAGACACTAACTCAGTCTCCAATTTTGAACAATGTCTTCTTTCTCTCTTCTTTATCTGCTGTTTCTTCCTCTGTCTTCTTTCAGACCGCCTGCGCAGGGAGGAGAAGCAGCGCCAGGAGCTGGAGAAGAACAGGCGTAAGCTGGAGGGCGACTTCACCGAGATCCATGACCAGATCGCTGAGCTGCAGGCCCAGATTGCTGAGCTCCGCGCCCAGCTGGCCAAGAAAGAGGAAGAGCTCCAGGCAGCCTTAGCCAGGTGTGTGTATATGCACGCATATGGACCCTCAAGCAAAGTTCTTTAGTGCTGAGTTAGGACGATTAAAGATGTTGTCCTTGCCAGTGATGCTACTGCTTTTTTTTTTTTTTTTTATCAAAATCAAACCCATATCTGTTGATCAGTTGTTTGGAGTTTGATTCCCTGCTCCACATATTTAAGGTAATTGCCATACTGTGGTGTGGGTGCCTTCATTTATTTTTGTTACTTATTCCTACCTTCAGGATTGAGGAGGAGGCAGCCCAGAAGAACTTAGCCCAGAAGAAGATCCGTGAGATGGAGGCTCAGCTCTCTGAACTGCAGGAGGACTTGGAACTGGAGAAAGCGGCCCGTGTCAAGGCAGAAAAACACCGCAGGGACCTCGGAGAAGAGCTGGAGGCCCTCAAGACAGAGCTGGAAGACACTCTGGACTCCACTGCCGCTCAGCAGGAACTCAGGTACACATATCCAGTCATGGGGAGTTTCACTTACTCTAGTTGAATTTCTACCTGTCATCTTAGATGCCATTACCAGCAAAACCTTATGCCGTGTGATTCCCATAACGTATCTTAAAACAAGCAGGCTGAACTCTGTCTGCTCTCTCCCCTCAGGACCAAGCGTGAAAGTGAGGTTGCTCATCTGAAGAAGACTCTAGATGAGGAGGCTAAAGTCCATGAACAGCAGTTGGCCGAGATGAGACAAAAACATGGCCAGGCCTTTGATCAGCTCAACGAGCAGCTGGAGCAGGCCAAGAGGGTAATTTAAATAACTTTCAACATCCACAAGCCCAACTACAGGGTCTTCTGAAATGCACAAATCTCTGATTGTACTGCTTCTCTTTCCCTGCAGAACAAAGTGTCAATGGAAAAGGCCAAGCAGGCTCTTGAGTCTGAGAAGAATGAGCTGACCATTGAGCTGCAGACACTGATGCAGGGTAAGGGAGACTCTGAGCATCGGAGGAAGAAGGCTGAAGCCCAGGTCCAGGAACTGCAGCTCAAACATTCAGAGAGCGAGCGCCAGAGGATAGAACTGGCTGAAAAGCTATCCAAGACGCAGGTACAACTTTCAGGAAGGATTTATCAGTGATGTGTTTTTGTTTGGCCAAAATATGTGTTTTTTGCACCCATAACTAATTTCAAATTGAAGATTCATGTTCTGCACCCTCTCCTTTTCCACTTTTCTCCCTCCCGATCACATCCCTGATTGAGAAATTGTAATGATCATTGCATTCTGTGATAAGATTCCTAAAAAGAGAAAAGCCCTTATTACCTGAGCTTTTAATATAATCCACATTAAAGACTAATGAATCACTTTTTGTTTCCCTCCGCCTTCCCTGTAGGCTGAGCTGGAGAATGTCAGTTGCGTGCTGTCCGATGTTGAGGGCAAGTCCATCAAGGCAAGCAAGGACTGTAGTGCTGTGGAGTCCCAGCTCCAGGATGTCCAGGTACGCTATCACCAAACCAAGGCCAATACTTGTTTTTTATGCCTTCCTTTACTTTGACAGATCACACTAAAGCTTATTTTACAAAAGCAATCTTCCTTGAGATGCTTTCTGCCACATTGGTATAAGGAATCCCCAAGCCACCATGTATTCGTGTCAATTGTTAGGACTGTCAAAAACCTCATCGTGGTGTACCTAATCTTACAATATTAAGCTCATCTTTTCTTAAATGTTTTCAACAGGAACTGCTCCAGGAGGAGACGCGACAGAAGCTGTCGCTCGGCACACGTCTGCGCCAGTTGGAGGATGAACAGAACAACCTGAGAGAGCAGCTGGAGGAGGAGGAAGAGGCCAAGAGGAATGTAGAGAAGCAGCTTCAAACTGTGCAGTTTCAGGTACAAAGAAACAGATGAGCATTTCCCCTCAGGATAATATCTTGCCTTGTATCTCAATGACCTGCATAGAGATTCCAATCTGTGTTTAACATTCACGCTCATCGCTCAGCCCAGAAACTTTCAGTTTATACCGATACCAGCACATTTTATGGAGCACAAAACTACAACACAGCTCTGAGCATTGAAGTGACAGTACCGTTTTCCCCTATAGCTTGCTGAGATGAGGAAGAAGGTAGAGCAGGATGCGGGCTGCCTGGAGACCGTCGAAGAGGGAAAGAAGAGGCTTCAAAGGGACCTGGAGGGAACGAACCAGCGCCTGGAGGAGAAGTGTGCTGCCTACGAAAAACTAGACAAGACCAAGACGCGTCTCCAGCAGGAGTTGGATGACCTGCTGGTAGACCAGGACCACCTCCGACAGATTGTCTCCAACCTGGAGAAGAAGCAAAAGAAGTTTGACCAGGTGAGACAATGTGTATGGTATTTGGGACAGAGAGCTAAATCAAAGATGTCGTGCAAGTGCGCAAAAATCTTCAAGTTTAGAGGGCAGGAAAATCACATTTAGACCTTCATCATCATCACAAACTAATTTTCTTTTTCTCCGGTTCCTATAGATGCTGGCAGAGGAGAAGAACATCTCAGCACGCTATGCGGAGGAGCGTGACCGAGCTGAGGCTGAGGCCAGAGAGAAGGAGACCCGGGCCCTGTCTTTAACCCGTGAGTTGGAATCCCTGATGGACATCAAGGATGAAATGGACCGCAATAACAAACTGCTGCGGGCTGAGATGGAGGACCTGGTATCCTCCAAGGATGACGTCGGCAAGAATGTAAGTTTATGTTTGTTGTCATCACTCATATGTGTTGGTGCACCACTTAATCATGTGTGCTGTGTCTCCACGGTCCGCTCTCCAATCAGTCCTACATCATACCATTGTCCTCTTACATAAAGTCCTCATCCTCGCTGTCTCCTGTCCTGCAGGTCCACGAACTGGAGAAGTCCAAGCGCGCCATGGAGCAGCAGCTGGAGGAGATGAAGACGCAGCTGGAGGAGCTGGAGGACGAGCTGCAGGCCACTGAGGACGCCAAGCTGCGTCTGGAGGTCAACATGCAGGCCATGAAGGCCCAGTATGAGAGGGACCTGGCCGGACGTGACGAAATGGGCGAGGAGAAGAAGAGGGCGCTGGTGAAACAGGTACTGGGGGGCGGGATTTCCAGATATGAATGTGCACAACTGCCAGATTAACAGATAAACTAGGAAATGTCTAAATGTTGCAGTTTTAATCTATACTTCTGCAGCAACATAATCATACACTATATCTTGAATACAATATACCATTTTAACCAATGAGTAGCTGACTAAATTAAATTAATGGTGTCATGACTAAAATCTACTAATTTTAAGGGTTAGATATTTTTGTCAAAGGAGCATGCAAAGTCTTTAAAGGCTATTACAACTGACACTGTGCGTACAGGCGCAGTTATTTTGCTTTCCATCATGGGAAATGGCTGAAATTGAATCTGTGTCCCTCAGGTGCGTGAGATGGAGATGGAGCTGGAGGATGAGAGGAAGCAGCGCTCTGCTGCAGTGGCCGCGCGGAAGAAGCTGGAGCTGGACCTGAAGGAGCTGGAGGCAGCCATCGACATGGCCAACAAGAACCGCGACGAGGCCCTGAAACAGCTGAAGAAGCTCCAAGTGAGTGCAGAAATAACCTACCCATATCAAGTCAGCTAAATGTCTAAATGCCAACCATACAGTCCTGTCAATTAAAGACCTGTCATCTCGTTGAGTTATGTCTGTCTTCATTTGTCTACAGTCATGAATCTGATCCTTACCCTTTATCTTTTTTCACCCACTCCAGGCTCAGATGAAGGAACTGATCAGGGAGTTGGAGGACACTCGCATGTCCAGAGAGGAGATCCTTGCCCAATCCAAGGAAACCGAGAAGAAGCTGAAGGGCATGGAAGCTGACATGCTCCAGATGCAGGAGGTCAGTTTGCACGCCTCCTTCTTTCCTGCTGTCTCTGCTTTGTTCCCCCAGCCAACAGCGGATGATTATATAAATAAACTTCCATCAAGCCTATTTTTACTGTCAGTTTTAACCCATCTGTCAGTGTAAGCTTAAATTGTGAAAATCACTCACTGCAAGAACTCACTAACATACCACTCCTTGTTTGGTTATCTCTCTGCAGGAGCTGGCGGCTGCAGAGCGGGTGAAGAGACAAGCCCAGCAGGAGAGAGACGAGCTGCAGGATGAGATTAATAACCAGGCCGCCAAGAAGTGAGACGCGTCTTTTATTTCCATTAAAACACAACTGCTGTGTCACTCTCTGCGTCGCCTGCTAATGACCCACTTTTCTATTTTGGTCAATTTCCCTTTTTTTTTTTTTTTTTTTTTCCCTTCCTTTTCATTTCCCCCTTTTCCTCCTTTCTTCTCTCCGGCTCCCAGTGCCCAGGCTGCGGAGGAGAAGCGAAGGCTGGAGGCTCGTATTGCTCAGCTGGAGGAGGAGCTGGAGGAGGAGCAGTGCAACACTGAGCTGGTCAACGACAGGCTGAAGAGGGCCATGCTGCAGGTGTGTAGATTGAAGAATGGGAAAAATCAGCATAGAGTCTCCTGATCATAGTCTCAGATTGTCTTAAAGAGCTCAACGTAATTACTATGGGTTTTAATGAACAGTTTTGGTGTATCGTGGCTATTTTAGAGGCCAAAACATTCTGGGCGAAACAATCAATATTTGTCAGTTTTGTTGTGTTGGCACAGAATATTGGCTATCAATGACAAAATAAGACATACCAGTATCCCCACTGGCCTTAAAATCCTCTGTCTCAGTGCAGTATTCAGCACAAACTTCAAGTCCCTGCCTGCCACTGCCCTTTTTAGGCTGACCAGATTAACGTGGAGCTGACTGCAGAGCGCAGCACCTCCCAGCGTGTCGAGGGCGCTCGTAGCCAGCTGGAGCGTCAGAACAAGGAGCTGAAGCTGAAGCTGCAGGAGCTGGAGGGAACCGTCAAGTCCAAGTACAAGGCCAGCATCGCCGCTCTGGAGGCAAAGATCGCCCAGCTGGAGGAGCAGCTGGACATCGAGACCAGGTGAGTGGGGCCATGACAGACGTCTGAATAAAGCAGTTGTACTTTCTCTATAACTGATAAACGAGCATACACTGCACAAAATATTATCTTGCTAAGTCTGTCAGCCTCATATTCAGTGTTAAAATCTTGTTTTCCTCAAACAAGTGATAGAATCTGCCAGTGGGATGAGATAATCCCGCTTCTTATTCTGCCTGGTTTCAACGAATTTATTCCTAAAAATTCCTGAAACAAGTGAAACTGTATTGGAAACAAGTGGGATTATCTTATCCCACTGACAGTTTCATTTTTTTGAAGAAAATCAAGATTTAACACTAAATGTGAGACTAAATGACTACTTCAATAAATTCAGTGTGTTGGGTCACTCAGAGTTTAAGTCTCTTCTTGACTGTCTGAGATATTTGAGCTCTGTCAACTTAAAAATGAACACAATACAGTACGCACAGTATGTCATACAGTACACATCTTTACATCTTTAACTATCTTTACATTAGCCTCTGTGGTAGCAAATGACTTGCAGTCTGACCCGTGTTGTGCTCCTGACCTAGAGAGAGGCAGCAGGCCTCCAAGTTGGTGAGACGCACAGAGAAGAAGCTGAAAGAGGTCTGCCTGCAGGTGGATGATGAGAGACGCAACACAGAGCAGTACAAAGACCAGGTCAGAGACCGTCCATCATCCCTGTCAAGCTTATCACCATCACAGTAGCTTTACACTGACTATTTTGATCTTCCTATTCAAGCATTCCTGAGTGTTTTAAAGTTTGTGTAGATCAACATCTGAAACTCATCCACAATACCAGCAGACTGAAGCACTTTCTGGCACCAAAATTACATTCAAAGCTTAAAATGGTGATATGTAAATGCTCTCAGCTGATGCTTTAAGTATATATGCATTATTATGAAGTTCAGTTCTGCATAATTGTAGTATACATCCTGGAGAATTGTTATCTGATCTACTGCTGACTCTGTGTGCCCTTTTTTTTCCCAGGCTGATAAGTTAAACTCTCGCATGAAGCAACTGAAGAGGCAGCTGGAGGAGGCTGAGGAAGAGGCTCAGAGGGCCAACGCCAACCGCAGGAAACTTCAGAGAGAGCTGGAGGACGCCACAGAGTCGGCGGACGCCATGAACCGTGAAGTTAGCTCCCTCAAGAGCAAGCTCAGGTGGGCATCCGTTCTCATGAGGGTTGGGAATTTGGCTTAACAGCATTTAGATAGATTTATCATTACTAATAGATGATTTAAGAACTTTTTTTTGTTTGTAAAACTTCTTTTTGTTTGTAAAACCAACACTCACTGATGTGTTTTTCCTGTTCCAGGCGTGGCGATCTCCCCTTCACCATGCGCCGCATCGTCAGCCGTGCCGGCGCAGAGAGCGACGAAGAGAGCGAGCCCAAGAGCGAGACCCCCGAGCCCAAACCTGAATGAGTGACCACCGTGTCCACTCACTCGTTACGGGATTGAACTGCATCATTAATAGACCGACCCAAATAAAGACACACTTGAGCACACATACTGTACCTACTGATCTGAGAGGAACACAAACATCAGAATATTGTATGAACCAGAAACAGGGATTGATTCTTCCAAGTCTGTCTCTTTGATTGTTTAATGGTGACAATCTATGCACACTTGATACATTCACACACATGCAAAAAGCCAGTAAACTCTGACAATCACCATGCTGACATATATATTTACACACACACTCACAAACACACACACACACACAATTTTTGGGCCAAATTTCTTTTCTTGTGCTTCATGTTTCATTCTCTGGGAAAACAAAAGAAAATGAATGATATTTTTATAAGGAAACATTCTGATTGTAATAGTCCTGATTCAGGATCTATTTTTTTAATTGAAGAAAGAAAAACAGAGGAAGAAGTATAAATAAATGAAGACAGATTACTCGAAGGGGACCAAAGTAATATCGTGATCTACAGATTTGTATTTTATTCAGAAGTTTTTATAATGGTTAAGTATGACAAGTACTACATGTTTTATTAATGGCTCTTGCTCGCGCTCTCTCGCCTCAGTTTATAAAGGAGGCTGACGTGCTGAAATGTATTCTATTAATTTAGCTGTGGTTAGTACTCCACACATGACTCGACATGCTTTGGGGCTTGATAATTCGATAGAGGCACGTCTAACGTGCAAACTTTAGAGACGGATTCACATACAGCAACACACAATTGGCGACTCACTGATGCTGTAGGCATTTGATTGTGACTGTGCTGAAATTTCTTAATTTTGCACTGAGATGTAAAACTTCAGCCTTGATATGATAAACCACTGCATTGGTGCATTTAATTGAAACATTGATAGAGAAGATAAACCTAGGTTGAACGGAAGCTGAAAAATTTCTTAGACACCGTGCACATGTTCATATGGTATGTACACGAGCTGCCCATGCACACACTAAGGCCTTATATGCAGCTAAGTTATACTGTGCAAGGTTTATATTTCCCCCCCTGGACATGCATTGATTTTTGTATTTGTTTCTTTATTACTATCAATGTTTTTATTAATATGCAGGGTAAATCTTAAACGGGGTGGTGGGGTAGTTTATTACTCACAGCACACACTGTATTCTCAGGGCACAGCTTGATGGGGGTGGAGGGAATTTTTAAAAAGACCAAAGGGAGATTCAGGAGGAAGGGGAACGTCCTGCTACTTTGATTAGATGACATGGTTAGGTATCTCAGCGCTGTAACTCTCTCTTAAACCACACCCTGACTGGCAGTTAGGGCTTGACACAGCAATGGGATGCCCCTAGATGGAACACCTGGCCAGGTATTGAATAGATCAGATGATGCGATGGTCTGGATGATGTAAACGCCTCACAGGCTGTGCTCCGGGGTTGCTTTTGGCTCACACTGCTGGGAAGTGAGAGGATTGTGTTATTAAGAATAATGGCTCACAAATAAAAGGATCACTCTCTTTCGCACTTAGTAAACCAAGGAAAACCAAACCAAGATATAAAAAATAAAAATAAAAAAGACATTAAAATATGCATCTCCTTAATTTTTTGTAATGTTGAAATTTCTGTCTGCGCCTCTGGAAGTTATTAAATCTTGAGAGATGAGTTATGAAATGTTGGTATTATTGCAATAAAGAGGCTTTCTGAACTGCTACATTATAACAATCTGTGTCTTTGTAATGGTTTCTTATTCATAACTTTGTAGTTCAAAACAACACTTATAAAATGCAGATGTTTTTGACATATTGTCGCACCACCAGGAGAGGGCGATCTGGGCTTCCACAGTCCTCTAAGGGACTAGAATGGCATAATAATGTAGCAAGTCTGAACCGGTTTTACCACTGGGCAGACTACAGTAAACAGGGATGGAAACATTTGGGTGAGAACCGATGTTTTATCTTATGTTCATTTGCAATTTTTTTTCTGATCGCATGATGCTGTATCATAGGGCAGTTTTCAGTTGATCATATTTATTGAGGACATGCCTATCACTGATTAGGCTACACTTGGGGAAAGGAAATAAAAACTTACAACTTAACAGGTAATAAAAATGCTGCATGGAATATTTTTCTGGTGTAATAATATTACAATTTCAAATTAATTAAAAATATCTGGTATTCTTTAATGTACACATAAAGATAATGAATTATTCGTGATATTTATTGATAAAATCAGCAGAGAGTGAATTTGTATCACCGAGCTGGGGTTTCAAGACGATTATGCTTTCTGCAGAGAGAAATATCTTTAAAATCCCTCCATGGAAGTGACTGAAACCTAATTTTCTGACTACATTCTCCTTTTCTATTTCGAGTAGTAACAACTTTGAACACAATAAGCCCTCTTTAGTATTCTTGAGGCTGTAGAGAAAGTTAATTTTTTGAATCATTTCGTGCTATTAATTGACTGAAACGACTGACGCCCAGGTATATTAAATTCGAAACTTGTACAGTTATAGTTACACTTTAATGAAGACATTACTGGGTCAGTCTCTCGATAGCCAATCACAAGCCAGCCGCCTCCGAGTGGGCGGGGTCTAGCAGTTACGACACATTGCGTCGCTGAACAGGAACCGGCCGGTTTGACTTCTGAATGAGAGACTTTACATTTCTACACAAGAGCCAGGGAGGCCTGGGGTTTTTGCGGTGAACGTGGTCTTGTGACGACAGCTGGTCTGAGGGACAGGGTCAGATTTGACATTTGGAGAAGTTTAGTTTAAGACCTCACTGTCCCGTCTGAGAGGCGACGACCTCGGTGCTGAAATACACCGCAGGCCATTCTGTCTGTGCCTGTCAACCGGCGTTTTTCAGTTTTTTGACATATATTTTTAAACATTCCAATTATACCAGTGATATACCTCCAGTCTCAGCCCTTAACAAGACTTTCAACACCAGTTTCAGCATTAGCCTCCCCACAGAAATTGAGGAGACACAAGGTAAGTCTGTAACAGAAGATTGTACCTGGTGATGGCTTTGATCTGTTTTTTCTCGTAAAGCGTCAGGCTATATTGAACCCGCTTTACCCTCCTCTTGTTGACAGATTACATCAGCCTCTGACACTTTTTACAGTCCTGTCTGTTCTGTGTTCTGTTGACTTTCTTCATCAGCAGTGTGTATTATAATCAGAAAACGCAACGCATGTTCTGAGTTTTTTTTTTCACCTGCGATCGAAGTGAACACGGCCACAATAAGATGTGAATTTTTTTTTTTTAAATATTAGGCTGATAGACCCAGTTGTTTGCAAGATTGGCCGCAGACAGACACACCCGACCAAATGCATGATTTCCCGGCGGAGGTTATTAGTGCTGTCTCATGAATGCTGGATCTAATGCCAAAACTTATCAGGCTGTTAAGATACTGGATAAGATAAGCTGCTGACTTCCTCACACCTTGCATCAAACTTTTGTTTTTTTTTTGGGTTGAACTAAAATGTGATTTTCTATATGGTGTCTGACAAGTCTGGAACTGTAGAGACTGTCAAAACCGCTGGTCATATAAAAAATTCAAACCTCCAGACCCATTATATCATTCATCCATCCTGACAATTAGTGCGAAAGCAAGTGTGAAAAAAAAAAAAACAAACTTATCCCAGTAACCCCAGACATTTCAGACACCCTGCACTAAGTCCAGTTCAGCCCAGTCTAGTTATTGGGCCCTGGGGGTTTCAGCACGGCATGCTTTTCAATACACACTTGCACACAGTGGCCTTAATCCATCATGTGGGCAAGCTCACCCTCACGTGAAAAGCATGAGGAACATGTGCAACGTCGACCAAGTACATCAGATCCATGCTCAGCCTAATATGCAGCATGGACATCTCTGGTTAGTTAATGAGTAGCTGTGTGTTGGGCGGTCACAAATCAGAAACACGGTGTTTGTCATGTGGTTCATATAAGTCTTTATATATTTAGCATCTGTGTGAGTCCTCCTACAGAAGGTGCAGGGCAGGCACACGCTCCATCATCATCTGTAAGTGGCAGCGCTGATGTTTTTTTTTTAGTATCAGTGCTGAAATAATATTATTGTTTATGTTGTGCTAGGGCTGGCCACATAACTGAACAAGCAGCTCAATGAGTCCTCACTTTTGTCCTTGCAGGACCGTTGCAAACTTTACAGTGCAGCACAGTGAAGACTGCAAAGGAGAGGAGAAAGAAGATTTTGACATTCCACTTATTTTTCACCCTGCTGAAGAACTATGGAACTTTCTCTGGTGAGTTTAAATTCTGTTTGTTGCTTATTGTGGTTTCTGAGTCTATTCTGTTGTAATACTAATGAAATTAGATGTTACTGTGAGTATTTTTGTTTGTTTGTTTTGCATAGGAAACAAACATTGAATTTATTATGAATCTCGTCTAAGGTTAAAGTAATTTCAACTTTTTATATCAGTGACTTCATGTATAGTAAAATCAGTTTAATGAGCTCATCAGGACTTTGACAGCGATGCTTTTTTTGTCCCATCTTTTGTAGCTCTATAACTCAAGGTCAGGACGTACTGTCTGATTTTATCAAAGCTCCCTTGCATGTGACGGTGCCACTACATGACAGTAACATAATGTATCATACTCTATGTTTTTGTTTTGATTTGCAGTGATATAATACAGTATAGATATTGGAAATAACTTAAGGATGTATAGTCATGTATTTGCAGCAGTCTGTTCATACATCACAGTAATTTAAACTTTATTATAAGGGACAAATTCAGAGAAACTCTGAGTGCACTTTGTGTTAAACAGAGATCATATTGAGAGAAAACCTAGATGGCTTTATTATTGTTATTATAATTATTATTGCTTGTGATTATCCAACTTTTTTTGCCTCCACAGTTTTATTTTACATGTCAGAATTTCTGTAGTTAATCGCACAAATTATGCTTAACCATCTCCCTCCCTGCTCTCTCTCTCTCTCTCTCTCTGTCCTCACTCTTCAGGCTCACCCTGTTATCAAAGCCTTCATGTGTGGCTCCCTCAGCGGGACCTGCTCCACGCTGCTTTTCCAGCCCCTGGACCTGGTCAAGACCCGTCTGCAGACGCTGCAGAGCACCGTGCAGCCTGGGTGAGTCTGTGCATAGTTCACATAGACACACGAGATGCTATATCAGCCAAATGTGCTCGAATCCTGTGTGGCGACTAAATGTCGTGGTGTGTAACTATCTCATTTTATCACAGGTTCACTGGCCTTGTGACCTGCACTGCATTTCATTTTATTGACAAAATCAGAAAAACATCTCTAACAAACCTCTAACAAACCTTGTACCACACAGGCTGCTCATGGCCTGCATATGACAACAGGATTGATTATTTCCAATTGATTACCTTTATGTCAGCTTATCTCAATGCTCCTGTTGTTCTTTCAGATCGGCAAGAGTGGGGATGGTGACAGTGCTCCTGAGCGTGGTGCGGACAGAGAGGCTGCTGGGACTGTGGAAAGGGATTTCACCTGTAAGAACGCGTGACTTATAACTCCCCAAAAGTCCACATATATGCCCCAATCCTTTTTTTTTTGCTTATTGGAAGTCTCATATTCAGAGTTCAGATTCAGTTCAGAATTCATCTTTAACGCCCTCTCTCTCTCCCCTCCATCTGCCTCCCCCCAGTCCTTCGTGCGGACCATCCCAGGCGTGGGGATCTACTTCAGCACCTACTACTCCCTGAAGCAGCACATCTTCCCGGACGGGAACCTCGGGGCCATTGATGCCGTGCTGCTGGGAGCCGGGGCCAGGACGGTGGCGGGGGTCTTCATGCTGCCTGTCACTGTCATCAAGACACGCTTTGAGGTGAGCACAGGCAGAGGAATGTGTGTGTGTGTGTGTGTGCGTACGTGCGTGTGGAGTGTTGGCAGACAATGAGGAAGGACTGCAAAAATTACTCTTGGCTACAAAATGAAATTGCCCTGATTGCATCTACCGATCAAAGATTAACTTCCCTCAGTTACTCGCAGTCATATTAGCTCAACCCAAGGCTGCTGGTGGATAAATTGGCACTACAGTATCTTCTGCCTAATTGATATGCCGGCTGTGTGTTGGGGAAGGACAGTGGGTAATAAATAATTGCGCAGAGGTTACCTGATGTTGATTTGATCAGTTTCAATTTGATTCACAGAAATTAAAAGGAAAACAAATTAGAGGATTGCTTTGTTACATCCAAAAATGCTAGAAAAAAAAATAAAGAAAACACAATGTCAGCAAGTAGTGCTATAAACCATTAGATGATGCCACAAATCTAACAAAAGCTATTTCAGTTATCAGTATAATAATAAATACGATATCTAGACAAACAGTCATTCAGGAGTAAGAAAGGCTGTGTTTGTGTTGCGATTTAAGACATAAGCATGCATTTCTATTTTTCTCAGAGTGCTCTTTGAAGTGTAACATGGCTGTGTTGTTCCCTTTCAGAGTGGCAGGTATAACTATGGCAGCGTGGCCGGGGCTCTGCGCTCCGTCTGTCAGACTGAAGGACCCAAAGCTCTGTTCTCCGGCCTGATGGCCACTCTCATCAGAGACGCTCCTTTCTCTGGCATCTACGTCATGTTCTACAGCCAGACCAAGGCCTCATTGCCAAAGGGTAAATATTGAGTCAGAGATCATTTGGCACTAACCAGCGGCATACAGTCAGTTTAAGTAATCAAAAGTGAAGGACAAAAAAATACACAGATTTTAACAAACTTGTTAACTTTACGTTTTGTAGCCCTTTATTATCCTGCTTTGTGTTTTATTTATTTATTTCTATGGTATAAAAACAAGCCTAAAATGTACAAATCTACATCTCTCCTTCAGAGATCAGCATGTCTGCGTACGTTCCTGTTGCTAACTTCAGCTGCGGCGTCCTGGCTGGTGTGTTGGCGTCCCTGATCACCCAACCCGCTGATGTGGTCAAAACACACGTCCAAGTGAGCACGCAGCTGAGGACAGTAGATGCCATTAAGTACATCTACATGGTAACTAACTCACTTACCCTCTGTGTACAGACTGTTTTTAGTATAGTACACAAGGCCACATGGAGTTTTTTTTTTTTTTTTTAATCTGACACCTGCCCTCAGTTGTCCCTCTCCTCTTTCTCTCAGGAACACGGGCTGCAGGGCTTCTTCAGGGGTGCAGTTCCTCGCTCCCTGAGGAGGACCATGATGGCCGCCATGGCTTGGACAGTGTATGAGCAGATGATGACCCGGATGGGCCTGAAGTCGTGAAGTGGCAAAGTTGGCGTTTAGCGTTTTGAAAGAGATGAAGAGAAGACCGTAAGAGAGGAATGTCAAGTCACTGAGTTGAAGTTGGACTGTGGCAGGGAAAGAGCGAGCAGGAAGGAGATGCCGCTGTCTGTCGCGCTTTGGAAGCAAACTGTGTAAATAAGCGTGCTAACGGACTTCAACACTGACTTATTTCACAATGTCGAGGTGCAGCTTCATGGGCAAAGAAAGCCCTAGATGACGGACGTGCACATTACAAGAGAGACAGACTTACTGTCCTATGAAATGTGTTTCTCTGGGTGGTTGCTGAAATACTGGAATCCACACTTTTGCATCGCCCAAAATGTTGTCTACTGTTTGTGCTTTGTAATTTAAAAAAGACTTTCAGTAATACCCCTCTGGGAAGTCCTGTGTTAGTGTCCCTTCTTTTCCAAGGGTTGTTTTTCACATTTTCATTTGACCCCAGAAAGACTGCAATGACATAATCATTTATGACTAAGAGTATTTGCCACATTAAGCTTATAACTAATTGTTTAATGCACTTTAACCCCAGCCTCTCTTTTATGGGTCTTGGTAACCTAGTGAGTCTCTTCGGAGCATTAGCTTTGGAGTGAGTCTGCCTGCCTTTTTGTAATAGTGTCAAAGAAATCCACTTTTGTATTTATTTTTATTCTTATAACGTTGTCGTAATGTAGAATAAGCTCTACTTGTGGTTCTTTTTTTCTGTACAGTTGATTTGCCTTAAAATGGATTGATTTGTGTTTTGATGCTCATTTTTAGTGATATTGTAATGCTAAGTATTCTGTTCTTTAAACTATTTCCCTTTTTTTAAGAAAATAAAAATAACTATACATTATTTTCTTGGCATTTTGTGTGCTTTCTCATCCTCTTAATTTTCACGGTAAATGATTGAGCAGAAAGTGACAGAGCTGCTCACATCAGTGCCTGAAGCCTGACCTCTGAAACACTGGTCTGCAGCAATGGCCACTATTTAACATGACATACTAAATTCCTGGCCCAGGCTGGCCAGGAGGGGGGTCACCATGACAATTAGACATGACATGAAAACTAACTCGACACGCATTCGGTCTATGTCCTACTTACTTCATGTGGAAATCACAGACAGATAGCAGGTTGCAGAACCAGAAAAAACTGCTGCATCACTCTCTTTCTCTTATCTGTTCTTTTATGGTGGAATAGGATATAAAAGCACAGTGGTGAGGTCTCCTGTAGAGATTGCTCTCAGGTTCAGCTAAAGTATCAGAGGTTCCTTCAAGAGATTAGAAAACCATAAGCCTACTGCCTAATTTACTGCACCAGACTGCCAGAACATGATGACCATCAACTTATCACAGCGCTGTAGACAGAGATAAGCAGCACAGGGGGTGTGGTGGCATGACATCAAATGGGAGCTAAGGACAATGGGCTGACATACAAAAGTAAGATATTAAGCTACTTCGGCTAATACTCTACTCACTGAAACATGAGTTATTCAGTAAAGACCTGCTAGGTTTGGTGGACTATAACTTTTATGTTCATCAGTCAGTCTGTAAAGTCAGTCTGTTTATATATAATCACATTTTCACCTCCCTCCATTTCATTCACTTGATCTTGTGAGGTAAACAAGGGCCAGAGGGCTCATTAAACAAATTAGCAATTTTTGGATCAATATGCCATGTAAACATTATGACGCATTCCATACCAAGAGGATTGGACCTACCACACGTCAACGAGTCACGTAGCACTATCAGTCAATATTATTTTCCTCTTGTCTGTCGGATCAATCTCTTAATAACGGCCTTGACGCAGAGAGCGGTGTCAGATTTAGGGGGCTCAATAAATAAATAAAAAATTACAGGCTTCCTGAACCTCTGTGTGTAGAATTGAATATTGCTACTACTAATACCACCACTACTACAGCCATTAACAATTATTTTTATATTATTATTATTATTATTATTATTATTATTATTATTACTGTTGTTGTTATACACTGCAAGTAAATTGCTCATCAAAATGTTGAACTAAATTGTCCTGTAGCTGGAGGATGCATTCTTGGTGAAATGACTTCTCATTCATCAAAAAGCCCTGCA
>OMLF01055948.1:0-11027 GCA_900302615.1 Holocentrus rufus
CTTCCTCCCCCCATCCTAATTCCTGAATCATGACTGGCTGTTGTGATGACGACTCCCTGCTGTCCTGCGCTCCTACTTCCTGCTTGCCCTGCTTGTGGCACCCTGCCTTGCCCATGTCCTGTCCTGATTGGTGAACGCCCTCCCATGCGCTGTCTGTGATTGGCTGTGCTGTGGGGAACGGTGTAGTTCACCAAAATTTGGGCTTCTTGCTGACAGGTACCACTTCTGCGAGAAGTGCTTCAACGAGATCCAGGGAGAGACGGTTTCCCTGGGCGACGACCCCACCCAGCCGCAGACGTGAGTTGTGCTGCCTAATGATGTAAACAAAGTGCGAGCTCTGCAGGAGAATCAGGAAATACACAACTTTCACAAGAGTTTGTGGCTTTTGAAAGGATTCATCTTGACCTTTTGAATCTGAACTTGTCCTTTTCATGACCTAATTTGTGCCAGCTACTCACCAAAATCCTGTAAACTGACTTTTCAGAGGTCCTGCTCTAAAATTGATCCGGTTAAATAGTGAAAGTGGCTGGTGAATATGTTGAATGTCAGATATGTTATGCACAAAAACGTAATTTTCTGCTCTTCCTGCAGTCATGGCAAAACTTTATAACATGATCATAGAACTATTGTTGAAAAGGTTTTCCCAGTACCATTAAAGCATTTTCATACTTGCTTTGTTCTTTAACATTTCACCAGTAAAGTCCTGTTCAGATTCCCTGTTGTGTTTATTACACACAATGAAAGATCTGCATAAACTTGTATTTTGTTCAAGTCAAGGCCAAACTTGCCTCTTGTTTTTGCGAAGAAACCAGGAAGTTTCCCTTTCTTTTGAATTTATTTGTTGCTCAACAAGTTTCCCTCAGAAGAGTTTGTAATAACCCTGAGGTCTTGTAAAGTTTATGATGCTGGATGGGTAAACAGGTCGCTAAACTCTGTTTGCCACTCGAATTCACTTTTTTTTCTCTTTCTTCCCCTATTTCCAAACATGTTTTATAGTTTTTTCACAGATCTGGAAAGTGTAGAATAGTGTAGAAAATTAATGTGGTAATGTCCAGATACTGAAATTTTTGGAAATTGGGGAAAGCAGACATTTTGGAAGAATATATTGTTACTTAGTTTTGATATAGTTACAATTACACGTTTTATGGAACCATCTGGGCCCACAAACCGTATGGAACATCCAAAACAATCCTCAGATTTGGTCAAGAAACTGAAGTAAATTGGACAAATATAGTGACTTTGATTTTAGACCTGACAGATTTTTACTATTGATAAAGTGTTTTGAACAGTCTTTTATTTAAAATTCACTTCATTTTTTTCATTGCTGTCTCAACAGTTTTCTCAGCAGTTTGCTTCTCGTTGTGCAACATGTCATCTGACTCCTTCTTGATTCATTTCAGATCCATTAACAAGGATCAGTTTGAGAAGAAGAAGAATGACACACTGGACCCTGAACTGTAAGTGCTGAATGCACAAAACACCAGAGTTTGTATGACATCAGAGTATGTTTACATACTGCAGTGTGATGTATGGATGTGTCTTGTAATCCTGTGTGAGCTGTGCACCTGAATGCACCACAGTAACAAATCACCAGTTTAAATTCATGTTTTTGGGTTTAATGTCTGCCATACAGCTGCAGATATTTGGAAATAAGCCAAAGCTTTGAACCAATCACAGATTAATCAGTGCAGACATTTCTTTATTGGAAAATCCAATATGACAGTCATTTATCAGACAGTTGTGAAGGTTCATGTCACATGTCCCCTCGCTCTAGGAAAACAAACTTTTGACCACAATGAGCCCGTTGTTTTGTCAAGAATATTGACTGATGGAGACTCACCAAACCTACAAATCTCATATATGAAACCACTTTGGGTTTTCTAATAAAGCAGGACAACTTGTGTGTGATACCGAGCTTGAGATGTTCATGCTGTGGAACATTGTCCCTGTTTTCCTTCTCACCTGCAGCCACACTGGTGATGAAAAAACATAAAATGTTCACCTGCGCTCTGCAGCAGTGAAATCCATTACTGAAGCCACTGCATGAATAAACTTCACAGCAAGGCGGCATTAATAAACAATGGCCTGTTTGAAAGGACAGTTTGTAGCTGACTGATTTTCATACAAACGAGTCTCCAGAAAGGATGTTTTGGTCATCAACATGTGAATTAGACCATTTGTACGTCTTCCTCTCCCTCACATAACTGGATTGATTCATGTATTAAAATTCCTTCTTGTAACGAGTGGTCAAGCTACAACAGAAGTGAAATGGAGCCGTTTGCGCAACCGAATTGCATCATATCATGTTGCATCATATTACACAGCTTTGCACAGCATCAGGGCAGCTCTGAAATGACTTGTATTCAATGTTAACTTCATGTTAAATTTTTCTCTCCAGGCTTGTTGAATGTATGGACTGTGGACGCAGGATGCATCAGATCTGTGTTTTGCATAACGACACCATCTGGCCAGCGGGGTGAGACACTCAGAAACAGATCTAAGTCTATTGCACATTCATGGAAACACCCATCAGAGAGCATTAGAGCATTGCATCCCAACAATTTTCAGCTTTTCTGCTTCATATAACAGACCCAATATCACTTTTTATCCAGCTGACTCAACCCCTTGTTGTATTTTCTTCACCACAGTTTTGTATGTGACGGCTGTTTAAAGAAGACTAATAAGACGAGGAAAGAGAACAAGTATGCTGCCAAAAGTAAGTAGCGGCGCCTATTCTCTCCCTACCTTTGTCCTTGTTTATCCTCGATTTTTCTTTAAGACCTGAGTGACTCTATTGTGCCTACATTAACCCAGTTTCCCCCGGTTCTCTCGCTGGCTTTCAGCCTCACTGTTTTGTGCATTTTGTGTTTTTTTTTTGAGAAGAAAATTCCATCTTTCTTCATCGTTCTCTCGCTCTCTTTGAACGTGCACACACCTTCAGTCACAACACAGATGCTGTGCTGCTTTAAAAGCACTCACACCCTCCTAACACCACTCAGAGCCACACACACTTTATTTATTGCCATTTCTTGTTATTTATACATTTTTGCACCAGTCATCTTGAGTTTTTTTGCTGTTCATTGTTCATCATCTTGATTCTTAAATGTTTATTATAAGAATTACTTTTTCCCTTCAACTGCCCCGTTTGTATTCACTCATTTTCTTTCCTGCTGCTTTTTATCATTTGAGCAGAAGAACAAAATTGCAACCAAGTTCTCTTCTCCTCCACGCAGGGTTGCCCCAGACGAAGTTGGGCAGTTTCCTCGAGGTGAGGGTGAACGACTTCCTGAAGCGTCAGAGCCACCCGGAGGCGGGCGAAGTCTTCATCCGTGTCGTCCACGTCTCTGACAAGGTGGTGGAGGTCAAACCGGGCATGAAGTCCAGGTACGGGAACGAGATGCAGCATCAGCTCTGACATGGAGTCTGTGACATCCAGAGTCAGAGTCAAACATTTACCATCACATTGCGATTCACTTTGCTGTTGCATAGTCGAGTCATGATCATTATTTTTGTATAAAATAAAATGAAGAGTTAATATTTTGAATGAATATTTCCTCTGTTATGTAACCTGTTTAGTTGGAAAAGGTCTCTGCACAGCATGAGGGGGCACTGTTTAGGAAGCTGTCTGACACCCTTGTTCCCTCTCAGAGATAATTGCAGCCTCTTGATTTTGAATTAAAAAAAAAACAACAGCTTCATTTTAATGTAATTATTTTAATTTAACTGTGCACCATCAGTCAGGGGAGAATCAAGAGGATGAGACCTGGAACTTTTCGAGTCACTGTGTAAAAACAAGCTTGGCCTGATGTCAGTTTTGGTGTTTGATTCTTGATGAAAATATTTCCAGGTTGTTGGATGTTTTTAATGTTTGCCACTCATAGGAATAGACAGATAAGTTACTATCACAGTGAAAATTAGGGAGATCTTCATTTTTTCTGTATTTTTCTGGAGAAATTATCTTTCAGAATAGAAAACGGTCGTGGATTTAGGTCTAGTTTAGGTTTTATTGATGAAAATATCAAAATGTACATTGTCTATTTTTGAATTATTACTGTTAATCACTTCATTTTGCTTTTGTAAAACTAACACACTTCATGTTGTTTTTTCCAGGTTTGTGGACAACGGGGAAATGGCCGAGTCTTTCCCCTACAGGACAAAGGCCCTGTTTGCGTTTGAGGACATCGATGGAGCAGACGTCTGTTTCTTCGGTATGCACGTTCAGGAGTACGGATCCGACTGCCCTCAGCCCAACCAGAGGTGAGACCGTCACTATGGATTTTTATTTACATGTCAGCCAATTAACTTTTCAGCTAAATCTTCAAATCCAGCAGTTTTTATGTGATTTTAACCAAGTCCCCCTGCTTCTCCCCTCCTCCAGGCGGGTTTACATCTCCTACCTGGACAGTGTACACTTCTTCCGGCCTCGCAGTCTCAGAACAGGAGTCTATCATGAGATCCTCATTGGCTACCTGGAGTACGTCAAGAAGTTAGGGTGAGTACTGCTGTGAAGCACCTTTGTGACACACCTGTACCTGAAAACATTCCCTTATTGTTTAGACAATTAACCTGAAGGCACATGTCTAACAGTATCTAGTGAAATTGTGCTGATTCTTGGTATAGATGCCATTTTCAAAGTAATGAAAAACATAAAAGAAACTTCAAATTCTTCAACATTCTTGTTTATGGCAATTTGTGCTCTGGAAAACAATTCATTCGAGTGAGGAAAGTATGTGGCATGTACCAATGAAAATAACTAACTTCCTACTGACATGCTTTTTGATGAAAATGTGTTATTTTAGATGGAGTATGTATATCTGAATAGCTTTTTAAGTGCCAACACTTTTGTCTTGAGTGATTTGCAATGTGTGTAAAAGTAGAAGGTTAATTCCTAGACCATCAGTATTAAAAGCAACAAACAGAAAGTAGTACAAGAGACCAGGGCTACAGTTGTTTCATCCTGTTCATCGTGTTCATTTTGCATCTTGTGCATCTTCCTCAGCTACACCACTGGTCACATCTGGGCCTGCCCACCGAGCGAAGGGGACGACTACATCTTCCACTGTCACCCTGCAGACCAGAAGATCCCCAAACCCAAACGCCTGCAGGAGTGGTACAAGAAGATGCTGGACAAGGCCGTGGCAGAGAGGATCGTGCACGACTACAAGGTACAGACACTGAATTGTTGCTTATTCTTGTCTGGTGGAAAGTGTGTAACTCATTGTTGGGATCATATGGGATTTTTATGCCCCTACTGTGCAAGTGATGGAGATTGATATTGCACATACAGCATCATAGTAGCTGTTATTGATCGTGTTAATTTTATCTCCCATTTTTCTACATCAGGATATCTTCAAGCAGGCCACAGAGGACCGTCTGACCAGCGCTAAGGAGCTGCCTTACTTTGAAGGCGACTTCTGGCCCAATGTGCTGGAGGAGAGCATCAAGGAGCTGGAGCAGGAGGAGGAGGAGAGGAAAAGGGAGGAGAACAGCACTTCCAATGAGAGTATTGATGTAAGCATGAATTTTATGTTACTGCACTCACTTTGCTTTTTGTAGACTTGTATCCAGTTTGTTAGTCAGAAGATCACTGATTTTTCTCTCCTCCATGTGCAGGCAACAAAAGGCGACAGCAAAAATGCCAAGAAAAAGAACAACAAGAAGACGAGTAAGAACAAGAGCAGCCTGAGCCGAGCCAATAAGAAGAAGCCAGGGATGCCCAACGTCTCCAATGACCTTTCACAGAAACTGTACGCCACCATGGAGAAACACAAAGAGGTAAAGGAGGGGATAAAACTTGGCTCATTCTCACTTAAATTCTTCTTTTTTCATTACTATTGACTATGCATTGAAGTTGGGATACTTTATGATACAAGATGCTTGGATCAGAATAGATAAATGTTTTTTTTTTTTAAACCTCCATGATGTTCAGACAAAACAGACCAAACGTTCTTCAGTGGGTGTCATACTTTCCCATAGCCGCACAGTTTTCCAGGTTTCACTTTAAGTTTTCTGTCACCACTACTGAAAACTGCTTTGCTCACACTATTTTGCTTTTTTGTAGAGAAAGCCTTGCTTCAGCCACATTTTGTGTCTATTAAAAAAAAAAAAAAGGCGAGTTGCACAGTAGTTGCCAATGTCAGCAAATAGCACTCAAATACAAGTCTTACACATACCAGAAACTCCCACAGAGAGCCAGTACGTTCCATTCAGAATTTTTATGATTGAAGTTAACAACTTTTCTCCTGCTTCTTTCTGTTTTCATTCTGCTTGTTGTTTGTCATAACCTGTCAGCTGCACCCCCACCTCTTCTTCAGTGTGATTAGTCAGCTTGCAAAAAGTGGTCGGCTTCATGCAGACGCTAAAAAGCTTCATTTTTTTTCTACTGGCATTTACTGCCTAAAGATGCCAGGCACAGCACCTTTTAAAGTTGCCAGTTTCTGGACAGGCTTATTTATAGGCTTGGATGGAAAAATATATGCTGGCATTTAGGGAAAAAATCAAATGGTGTAAATGTGACGTAAATCTGGCAGTCAGAGCCATGCATTCTCATTTAACCACCCAGTGACCCACACAGGACTACATTTCACCTTTTCTTCACCTGGTCTCTCTTCTCTTTTTCCCTGCACCAGGTGTTCTTCGTGATCCGGTTGATTGCAGGCCCCATGGCCAACGCCTTGCCCCCCATCACAGACCCAGATCCCCTGATGGCATGTGACCTCATGGATGGCCGTGATGCTTTCCTGACGCTGGCCCGGGACAAACACCTGGAGTTCAGCTCCTTGAGGAGGTCCAAGTGGAGTTCCATGTGCATGCTGGTGGAACTGCATAACCAAAGCCAGGACCGCTTTGTCTACACCTGCAACGAGTGCAAACACCATGTGGAGACCCGCTTCCACTGCACCGTCTGCGAGGTGAGGAGGGATTTTCATTGGGTTTTATTTTGGAAAGAGATTGACTATAGCGAAGATAGGTTTGTGGAAATTATCAGGAATTTGGCTTTGAATCACATTTTCTAACCAACATCCACTTTATTCCAGGATTACGACCTGTGCATCACCTGCTACAACACTAAGACCCACGAGCACAAGATGGAGAAGCTAGGCCTGGGTTTGGACGACGAGAGCAGCAACCAGGCTGCAGCAGCCACTCAGAGCCCCGGAGACTCTCGCCGCCTCAGCATCCAGCGCTGCATCCAGTCCCTGGTCCACGCCTGCCAGTGTCGAAACGCAAACTGCTCTCTGCCGTCCTGCCAGAAGATGAAGCGTGTTGTTCAGCACACAAAAAACTGCAAGAAGAAAACCAACGGTGGTTGCCCTATCTGCAAACAGCTTATCGCGTTGTGTTGCTACCACGCCAAGCACTGTCAGGAGAACAAGTGCCCTGTCCCGTTCTGCCTGAACATCAAGCACAAGCTCCGGCAGCAGCAGCTGCAGCACCGGCTCCAGCAGGCCCAGATGTTGAGAAGGAGGATGGCCAGCATGCAGAGAGTAGGTCAGCCTCCTCCTGGAGGAGCTCCTGGAGGAAATGGGGGCTTACCATCTCCAGGAACCAACAACAATGGAGCAACTGGTCCCAGTACTCCCACATCTGTGGGCACGCAGCCTCCTACCCCTCAGACACCCACCCAGGTCAATATGCCTGCACTTCCTCAGCAACAAGGGGTTGGGATGGGAGGCATGGGGGGAATGGGAACTCCAGGACAGCCACAGCAGCTCCCGCAGCAAGGCGGTGCCATGCCCCCTCAACACCACCTCCATCACCAGTTTCAGCCGATGGGTGGAGGAGCAGGAGGTGGCGGGGGGATGATGAACTCTCCACAGCAGCAGATGGTGCCTCAGCTGCAGCAGCAGCAGCAGCCTCCCAATGTCCAGCAGCTCCAGCAACAGCAGCATGCTGGTGGTTTGCCTCCGTACACCCCCAGACCACCAGGAGCCTCTCCGCTCCACCAGTCCATGGGGAAACCAGGACTGGGACCAGCTACCCCACCTCAGCAGCAGCAACAACCCAACCAGGGTCAGGGGTCCATGCCTGTGCAGGGACAGCAGCAAGGCCCCCCTCTGGCTGCAGTGGAGACAGCCCTAAAAATCCAGCGTTTAGCAGAGACCCAGAGACAGATGGCTCAGGCACAAGCTCAGATCCTCCAGAGGCAGGCGCAAGGCCAGGGGGGCATGATACCCCCACATCCTCACCACCAGAACCCCCAAGCCCAGATGGGCATGCCCCATCCTGGCCCTGGAATGGTTGGGGCCCAGGGCATGCCACCTCAGGCTCCGGGAGTAGCTGGCAGGACTATCTTAGACCCCCAGCAACAGGGAATGCTAGCAGGGATGCAGCAAGGAGGCCCTCAGTCCCAGCTACCACCTCAAGTTCAGCAGCAGCTCCAGCAAGTCCAGCAAGGAGGTGGCGGGCAACTTCAGCCAGCAAACCAGCAGTGGGGTACTGGGGGACCAACCATGAACCCACAACAGAGGCCAGGCATGATGGCTCACATGACACCACAGCAGCAGCAAGCAGTTGCCCAGCAACAACAGCAGCAGTTGCCCCAGCAACAGCAGCCACAGGCAGGCAACCGTGGGCTGATGCAGCTGATGGGAGGACCAGGAGGGGCAGCGGGGGCTGCTGCTGCAATGGCAGGGGCAGGTGCATCAGGAAATCTTCCCCAGGCAGCACTACAAGAACTCCTGCGAACCCTGCGCTCCCCAAGTTCTCCCTTCCAGCAGCAGCAAGTCCTCAACATCCTTCGTTCCAACCCGCTCCTCATGGCTGCTTTCATCAAGCAGAGAGCAGCCAGGTATCAGGGGGTTCAGCCTGGCCCTGGAGGACCTGGAGGGCCGCCTCAGGGTGGCCCAGGAGGTGTGAGGTTCCAGGGGGCTGCAGGAGGGATTCCTGCTGCAGGAGGAGTAGGAGGGCCTGGGGGTAACCAGCTGGCGAACATGGATGGACAACAGCAGGTTAATGTGAACCAGGCCGGCCAGCCAGGGATGAACATGGCTCAGGGTGGAGCAGGAGGAGGGAACATGCCCACCATGGCTCAGCTTCAGCAGTTACAACAGCAGCAACAACAACAGCGCCCCATGTTACCTGGGAATCTACAGCAACAGCAAATGGCTGCATTGCAGCAGCAACAACAACAAGGAACGATGCAGCCGGGCCAACAAGGCAACATGTCCAATATGAATCCACAGTTCAGAGAGCTGCTGATGAGAAGACATCTGCAGCAGCAACAGCAACAGCAACAACAACAACAACAACAGCAGCAGCAGCAGCAGCAGCAGCAGCAGTTCCAACAGCCCCAAGGGCTCCAGCAGCAGCAGCAAGGTCAGCAGGGCTTCATGCAGCCTGGGCAGGGACAGCCAGGGATGCCCCCTTCCTCTCAGCCCCAGCCTGGCGCCGGACCCCAGCAGCAGCAAGGAGGGCCCCAGGGTGGGCCAGGGCAGCCTGGCCAGCAGCAAGGCTACCCAGGGTCCATGTCCCATCAGCAAGTAGCTGCAGCTCTCCACCAAAGGCTCCAACATCAGATGCAAATGCAGCAGCAGCAACAACAGCAGCAGCAGCAGAATTCAATGGCTGGTCTGCAAGGGCAGGACGGAGGGCCAGGAGGGGGCGGCGGAGGACCAGGGGGACCTCCGCTCCAGCCGGGACAAGGTGGACCAGGACAGGTGCAACCCCAGCAAGGTGGAGTGGGTGGGGGAGGTGGGCCCCCACAGCCCCAAACTTCCCAAGCCATGCTTCAACAGGCCATCCACCAGAGGCTCCTGCACCAGCAGCACCTCGGAGGAGGCTCTCCAGCCCAGCACAGCAGCCCTCTGAGCCCCCAGCAGCAGATGGCGCAGTCCCCCCACCCGCACCTCCAGGGGCAAGGAGGGCTCGGTCCGGCGGGGTCGCTCAGCAGTCAGGTCAGATCCCCTCAGCCCTCGCCGAGACCGCAGTCCCAGCCCCCTCACTCCAGCCCGTCCCCACGCATGCAGCCCTCCTCCCAGCCTCAGCAGCAGCCCTCCCCTCATCGCATCTCCCCACAGACCCAGACCGGGTCGCCACATCCGGGCCATCTAGGCCAGCATCACACCGGCATGGCGCCACCACAACCTCCGCAGCCCCAGCAGCAGCAGTTAAGTCAGCAGCAGCAGCAGCCGGGTAACTCTGTAGATCCCAGTCAGTTCAGCTCGGACCAAAACGCCATCATGTCCCAGCTGAGCGGGATGGCGGGGATGCACGGTGGACAGGGAGGGCAGTCGGACATGTTGGGTGGGAATAACAACAACAGCAACAACAACAACAACCAGGAGCTGGGAACGAACATTAACCACAACAGTTTAGACCTTATGTAGCCTGGACTCCGTACTACCATACTGTCTGTCTCGATGCTCTGATCAGTTGCCCCAAACGACAACAAACTGATATGAAATCAGAGAAAGCGGGGACTACGGCTTTGGGTTTTTAGAAGTTTTTATTTTTTATTTAAATATTTTTCTGATGTATAAATGAAAAGAACTGAAACTTCCTTCCTATGGGAGATGCAACATAAATCTTAGAAGTCAATAAATGAATAAATTAAAACAATGGTAAGTTATTGCTGTTAATATATATCTATATATTTTTGCCAATTGTGTACAAAAAGGTGGAAGGGCAGTGTTTCAGGTTGGAGATATTTCTTCCTTAGTCTATGACACAATATTTTTGGGGACTGAGAATTTTGCCTTTTTTATGAATATTTTTAAGATTTTAAATGTGGCGAAAAATTAAAGTGAGTTGACATAATGTACCTTTTTATTGTTTCGTTTCCTCCTCAAATACCCAGTCATGATTGTATCTGTTTTGCAGAAAAGAAGTGTATTTTATTTCTGACTTGTTTGTGTTTTTTTTTTCTTTCTTTTTTTCCTTCAGATCTTAAAAACAAAATGTCAATAACATATCTTCCGTTACAGGAGCCGGTCGTCTTCTGGACAATTTTTCCGCAGCAATGTACATTACACGCACGCACGGCGACTGCTACAACAATTCACACACATAGAATATCTATTTTTGTT
>OMLF01055950.1:4525-18666 GCA_900302615.1 Holocentrus rufus
ACACACACACACACTCACTTCATTTTGTGTGTGCCTTTCTCTTTCTCTGCCTTCTTTTCTTTCTATGTGTCACCAGTTTGCCTTGGGTTAATAATGACAAAATTGATATAACACACACACACACACACACACACACACACACACACACACACACACACACACACACGCACACACACACAAAGGGCAGAACAAAAGATATAAAGCTTGTGTAGATGTAATTGGCTTGTAGATATAACCACTTCACTTGATTTCTCTTGGTCTTTGTACACAATATGTTTAAAATGTATATACAAGATAAAATATAGTGCAGATGTATCTGTAGTTGCACTTTTGGGCAATAAGACACACAGGGTCCAGTATATGAATCAATATCTGCCATGAAAACACAAACTGCCTCCCAAACTGCAGTGAGCAGCTCATGAGCACCTCTACATGATTTTTATCTTAATTTATCCTGAAATACTAGACCAGAAATACATAAGAAATCCCTGATTACCAAACACAACACCAAAACTTGAATATGCTAATACTGTAATTTCAACATGAAATTAAAAGGTTATATAGCTGCACCCAGTTGAACATGTTAAAATTATTTTAAATTGAACACCTTGAAAGAAAAGGGGGTGGGGGGGGTGTATTTCCAGGGTCAAATTCTAATGAATCTAAAGAGGACAATTTAACAAAATAATAGACAAAATACTGCATAATTCTATTCAAGTTTGACACGCCAATTGTAAAACTATAATGTACGACTCAACATGTTTATTTTGTATCACAAGTTGAAATAAAAGCTTCATTTGTCTTGTACAAAAGATAATCAAGCTTAGGAGGAAGTTTATTAGTATAAAATATGACATTAGAAGTAAGCATTTCTGTAGATTGTTTTTTTTTTAATAGCTGTGGTAATTGATGATTCAAATTCCATATTTATCCCTTGTATGATCCCAGTTTTGGCTCTTGTTGTCTTAGTGCCATTGTCAGTGCTGAATCTATTCTTATTTGAACCCTTCCTGAAGATCAAAGCAGTTCTTGCAGACGCTGTTTTACATGTAGTGATTTTCTTTTGCGTGATGTCCCACCACTGCTGAGCGATTGCAGGGGAAAGCAGAGCCCTGCTGTAATTAGACAATGTGCTTAGTACGCGAAGATGTTGTCTGCTCTGTGTCCCAGCTTGTCCAGATTTGGCAGACAGGCGTACTGGATCATGGGTGGAGGACCACACAGGACAACCAGCACGTCACTGGATGCAGGAGGGAGGTGGTCTTTGATCATGTCAGAGGTCACGAACCCTGAACTGTAGCGCCAGTCTGGAGCAAAAGAGGATCACAGAGAGAAAGAGGGAGAATGAGCCTTTATGGGAAAACACAGAAAGTAGAGTCTTACCCTGCATCTGAATATTTGGCTTTTTGTGCCTCAGGCCTTAGGGACAGGTTTACAGCCCACAATAAAAAAAATCAAGTGGCTGCCATTGTAGAAGTGCAGGAATTCCCAAATAATTCCTCATTTAGTTTCATCTAGCTCACCCAAAAATTGATCTTGTCATTGCTATCTCATTTTTTTTTTATCGGTAATGAAATTACCTGGTTATACAGCGATGAAAAGATCAGCTTTTGGTTGCCTGGGTGAGAAAACGGTTTCAGCTGGTAGTGTCAGTACTGATATCACCCGACACAGAGAGGCTTATTCAACTTCTGCTTTAATCCGCAGATAGTCATCTCATCCTCCAGGGCAACCAAATAATCGCGCTGCTCACGAAGAGCATGTGCACTTCTTCCCATGAATAACGATTAAGTGCCAATGTGTCTCCATTCTGTGTGGAACTAATGAATGTGCGACAAGACAGAATATGCACTGTGTTCAAGGTTATGTAACATTATTATGCTCATTAGTTTCTGTTTGCTTTAAGGATTATGCAAAAAAAAAGAAGACATGAGAGTTTTGCTAAGCTACTGTAACACCCTGTTTCTGTCCTTGTAAGGCTTAATATCTCCCCCCTTGGCCTGCAGGCTGAATAGCATTTATTTGATTTCCCACACTGAATATTCAGGAGCAACCTCACTCTATTAGCTTATCATAGGTTTTGAGGCTGAAAAGTTCACAGCTTGGCAGGGCACTGTGTTATCCATTTACCTTTCTGTACTGTCATCTTGTGGTGTGAAATTTTCAATGGGATGCCAAATTATAACATGCAGCCTGTAGTGTCATGTTTGATTGTTTTGCACTTTTTGAATTTGAGACAACTTTCGCAGAAAATGTGAAAGCAAAGCAAGCTGCAGCACAACTCATTTTATAAGTGTGTATCTTATTTTGTGGCAAATAAAATAATGCACTCACAATGCATTGTAGATGGACTTTTGTCCATCAGATATCTATAGTATGTTGTACGTTGTGCATAATATAGTGGTTAAATGTTGTAGTCTAGCTAGAACTTCATAGAGTAGCAGGAGGAGAATAGGCACATTTTTTATTTTTAAGTCTGATCACATCCTATTCTGTGCTTATTCAAGGTGTGGATGTATCGTAGAATTAATTGTGATGCATTGGTATAATTACTGTAAACAAATGAGACCATGGTGGAGATGTTTGGTTGAGTGGTGGAGTGGTATTGCAGGTGTATCCACATTAAGACCACGTTTGGCATAAACCCCACTGCATCTCTGGTCAAAGATTATGTTCCGCTCTACTGAAGTGGATAAATATGTTGGAAGTGATTCTTTTCATGGCCTATCTCTCCCTCTATATCTGCTATTGTCCAAAACACTGATAGCTCTGGCTCTATTGGTGTTGGAAGAACAGCACCCTCTTCCTGTTTGGTAAAGCAGAGCCAGCAGATTTCCCTCCAAATCTGACTGGTGGTGCCCGATGTAAAATGCAGCGTAGAGGTCAGTAAATTTCAGCAGCAGTCTCATTTGTTCAGAATAAGTATGACAATGCCTCAAAATTAATGTGGTAATGATTTATGGAAGGTCAATGCTACATGTAGCACCTTTAAATTAAAAATGGAGAATGTCTTATTTATTATTCTTAAGTTCTATCTTCATCATCCACCAAGATCTTAGAGTTCCTAAAAGTCAATAATTGTAATAAAATCAGAGTTTTAGGGTCTGTATTTTCTACAGTAATCCATCCCAGCAGGGCTGGGTGGGCTTTAGTTCCCCTTGTAGGGTAACAATATTGTCAATATTGACTCTGGTAAGACCAACCAACTGTCCAGCAAAGTGAAAATATCCTGCTTGTTGGGACTGAAAGAGCTGCGGCTATGGTAGCTTTTAACTGCTGATTTGACTCAGGAGAAATCAACCAACAGGCCTCTCTCTGCATAGAAAGGACTTCAGATTCTCTCAGTTTCATCATGGTTTCTACACCCAGTGATGACAATAAAAAATGTTTTGATGAAAAATTACTTATTTAAGTTTACCCTGCCTGCTTCATTGTGACCCCTGTTCCCTGGTCCCAGTCTTGTTTAAGAAATGCTGCCCTACCCTGTGGAGGTTTGTCCAGTGTGAACCAGAGGTTGACTTTATCAGGATGATTCTTCTTCACCTCCTCCAGCTCCTCTCTCAGGAGGATATCCTTCTCAGTCTGACAAAGAAAGGGAGAGAGAGTAAAATTGTTTCCATTTGCAGCAACCATTTTATGTAAAACTCTTTTAATAATGAGATATGGCTGGGTTCCCAAAACACGCAATAATCATATTTGTTCCATTGGAAGTTGTTCTTTAGGGCACTGAAGAGTGGAAAACTGTGTGAAAGTCCCACAAAGGCTTAGACAGGCTTAAACTCCCATCTGAGGGGAGTAGTATGGCACCAAGAAAAGGATAGACTTAGATAAAAAGGACAGTTTAAATACTTGACTTAGTGTTACGAGAGCATATTGAGTTATTCACAATCTATTATGGGTGAAGTCTGTGGGGCTGAAACCCTTTTGCTTTTTAAGGATTCCCCTTTTTTATTCGGACCTTAAATGATCTTTACCTCAGACACCATGCAACATTCAAATTTGGAGAAAAAGTTTCTCCCCCATTTCTCAGACAACAAATACTTCTGAACCACAAGGTCTAGAACTGATTTGTGTCCTGATTTCGTGGTTCAAGCTGCACATACTGTACATAATTTCACTTCCATCATTATAGTTTTTCTGCCATTTTGAATTTTAAGCAATATTTAACTATTTTCTTTAATGCTAAATTGATCCAATCTCAATGAAAGTTTGCACATTATATACGTGCTTCATAGATTACTGCTACTACCGAGGGATGTGAACATCCACATTGCATGGCTGTGTCTCTTTAGCCATCTTTCGATACTTGTGACCGCTTGGCCATGACACACAAAAGAAGATAACAGTGACAGACACACAAACGGGAAGGGAGGCATATTTCCCAAGTTGCTAATACCAGCTTTGTATACTAAACTGACAGTTTTTCAAATGGAAACAAGTCAGGAAACACTTGACCTGCAGCTGTAGACCTGTCACCAAAATGTTCCATCTCTGAGATACAGGTCTCACTTTAGACTTTATTCTTACTTATAAATCATTTGCCAGCTATATTTAATACCCACCATTTTCAAACCTACATTTTTTGCTTTTGTGCAGTTTGGAATTGTTTGTTCATGAGTTTTCAAGAGTGTCTTTTTTTAAAAGTTTTCCCTGACATTACTACAAGAGAGTGCGTAGAGGATGTGTGGTGCTGACCTGGTTGGCAAATATGAGAGAGCACTTGGTCTTGTCAGTGGGATCTGCTGTGATGCTGCGAATCAGCTGCAACATAGGAGTGATTCCTGTCACGATAAAGACCACACAGAGGACAGTTAGTACAGATCTAACCAATTGGGGACGGTGAGTGAGGAAATAAACTGCCTTTGTTCATTCTCTCCGTAATATTGTCAACAGTAGGGGTGCCTTGAATTATTTGTGGAATATCATTAAATGGTCCCTTTCATTCAGTGTGACATGAATTGGTGTAAACACTGGATGTAATTTCACAGTTGGAAAAGGGGAAAATCCCACAATAATTTGCAAGAATTCTGTTCTCTCACTCTTCACCAATGCAATAATCCATTTATCTACACACAAATACAGTGTGCAGTATCCAGTTACACACCAGGCATGAAATGCAGAATAGCAATTAGTACAGCAACATGGTTTTCTCCCACAGATAGCAGGATGTTTCATTCTTCAATGACTTTTAGCCTGTGATGTCCGTGATGAATAAATGCATGTGTTCAAAACATTAGCATTATTCATAAGGTCTAACAAAAATGTAAATGAACCTGTTCCACCGGCGATCATCCCAATGTGTTTAAACGTCTGAACCTTCGGCTCAGACTTCTTGTCAGGTCGGATGGAAAATTTACCTGTAGAAAAAGAGAAGATGTCTCAGTATTAAGTTTGTGTTGTGGCATACGAATCAGCTCTGACACAACCTTATACCACATTGCCATCTGTTGGCCGCAAGACGGCGATGGCATTTACAGTCCAGCTGAGTGTGTGTTTGGTCTGCAAATACACACACATACACACAGTGCTCTTTTTTCCTTTCTCTTTTTTTCTGTACACAAAGACTTGGCGGCGCATTTCATGTCAATAACTTGACTGACATCCAGAATACAAACACCATACCGTTCCCTTTATACACCAGCAGTCCATTGGGTCCTCTGAAGTCAATGCAGTCTCCTATAGCCATGTTGTCGAGGTACTGAGACATCTTCCCTCCCTCTGGGAACGCAGGGTGACAGTTCTTATAATACACCTAGAGAGATTTCACATGGTTAAAAAGGTGCCGTGACATTTTCATTTTCAGTCTCTTATTATATTTCTTTTATCACCACTGGTTTCTTCACTTATTAAAACCTGCTTCTTAGCATTGTTGACATTCCCATTTGATGCCAATGGGTTTTCCTTTTACAAAAGATTTTTTGGGGGTGCTGAGTGTGGCTGTTATCTCTTTTCTGTCAAATGCCAGGTGAGGAAACGCTAAAGAGGCCAACATCTGAAATGTCACCGCATCCCCTTGAGGATTATTTCATAACAACTGTTCTGTACTGAGTCATGTTTTTTTTTCATGTGATATTCAAATGAGTGTGGCCTGAGAGCAATCCAACAACCAGGTCAAAGAGGAGTTGTATGAATTGGCTCTCTGGTAATGACACATCACCAAAATGTCTGAATGCCTGGATAAGAGTCATCAAATCATCCGTGGGTTCACAGTGCTTCTCCGGTGCTTCATGCTAACATTTTAGCATGCATGGTGTTGAGGGACAATAGGTGACTGGCATAACCTCTACAGCAGTAACTGACCTTTTAGTTATAAAAAATGTTCTCTGTTTTTGCACTACATGGCCTGTAGAGTCACAAAAATTAAAGGTGCACTACGCAAAATTGCTGAGGGAGAACTTAAGAGAGAAGCTTTTATAAACGGATAAATTTGGAGAAAGCACGTTTATTTTTGTAAGTATTGAGTACTGTGGATTCATCCATTGTGGAGTGATTTTAGCTTTACACAATCTCCCATCAGCCACCAACTTTTAATCTTATAACAAACCAAACCATGCTTCAGGAACAGAGCAGGACATTGTTTTTGTCATCATTTTTCATTTTTGTGTTCATTTTAATACGCTACACAAAACTGCTCAACTTAGCTGTATATTACTTAAAAATACAGACAATTTAGCTTACATAATGCTATAAGTTATTATTTTCTCACTTTTAAGATAATGCAAGTGGCTACTCTCACTCAACACAGTCAGTGTTAGCATGAACCCAACTATAGCCCTGTCCCAAAAGCATACTACATACTAAATGCTGAATATGTAGTATGTTCACACTGTAAAAGGATGAAAATGCAGTATACTCAAAAATGTCAACATACATAGTTCGCTAAGTATTTTGAACGTAGCAGAAAAGGAGGAGCTGATCACAGTTTAAAAGTGTAAAATAAACTCTCATCGAGGCCAATGATCTGCTGGGGACACTGGGATGATTTTAATGTCGATGTTGACATGACGTAATGTTTAAGTGGATCAGTGGGCCAATCTCTCAAAAACTCTGTGTATTCCTGTAAATGTGACTCAGAGATACAAAGTAACATTTTACGTGCACTTCGTTAGCCATGTTAAATACCTTAACTACAAGATCGACAAATCCCTGATCCTCATCACTGGACACTGGAGTGTAGGCTCTCACCACCAGACTGCCATTCACCTTGGCTGACAGATACACATGCTGACCTGGGACAGAGGAGAGGGGAAACAGAGAGGAACGGATGTGAAGGAGGAGGACAGTGGGGGTTAACAGAGGGTAGAGGAAGATGGGAGATATTGGAGGAGACAGAGGGGAAAGTGTCAGGGCAGTATTGGGGAGATGGGTGGTGGGCGGCGGGGTAGAGGCACAAATATTAGATCCATGATCATAAAATAGCCCCCCACCCAATTTTCTCACCTGTGCATTACTATTTTCAAGAGACAACAATTTGGAACCTGAAAGAAGCTCCACTATAATGCAGGTATTTGGTGCTTTCTTGGAAAAGTAGACTTCTGTAGATTCTGTTTATTCTTACACACAGATCTGATACACGAATGCATAGCTCTTGGAAATTATCTTCCCCAAATTGTCGATTTTTGTTAGCTATCTGTGATGAGGTCAACTAGTTAGTGCAGCAATTCACTGCAAGTTCACTGCATCCTGACTCCTCATGCTTCTTTCAAAACTCATTTTATTGAATTGTCTTACTGCACTGGCTCACATTAGTTTAAAGAAGTCTTAGTCATTTCCTTACGGTGTAGCTTAAAATGTGTGAAATTCTCTCATAACATCTATCTGATCTGTCTTATTACAAGATATGATATGCTTCTGTTAATTTCCCTTATTGTTGCTGTGCATGTGGTGTGAGAAAAGCACAGAGCCAGTACCTATGGGCAGTCCAAGGACATGAGTTTGCGAAGGAAGGCCAAAGCGAAACTTCTTTGTATCGTGGCTGATTTCCTGTGAAATGATTCAGAAACAACAACAAAACGGAGTCAAGGTATCATATCGATGTATGTGTGGGACCTGAACTCAAAGTCTTACAACAAAATCACAATCCTGAATAAGATGTTAACGGTGCAAAAACCCTGTCAAGTGCAGACTGCTGCAGGGACTATCAGGCCTTCATTACTGCACACATCATTTCCAAACAAAGGAAATATACACAGTAGGGGTAACGATCCATTGATCTGGATTGATATATATTTATTCAATGATCAACAATCCAATATATCAATGCTTTATTAATAAAGCATAAATAAATAAAAATACAGGTTATAATGCAATGAACTTCACAATAGTTGATTCCTTATTAGTAATTGCTCCCTTCTGTCAGCTTTATATTGTCTTAATCTGCAATATGTCCATTCATTATCTGTTGGTTCACTGCAGTCGGTGTGTTACATGGTTTAAATGAGTGTGGAATAGAATTCTGTCTATCAGTCTATCAGATAAAAGTTTCCCTTCTATGTTGCATGATGTTTTATAATGCAACATGAACTTATTTACTCTAAATTACCCAACTTCTTTGGCAGTGGATGTTGTGTGTGTAGGCAAATCTGCAGCCTACCTGTTTGTCTACAAGGCGGAGTGGATATTTGACCATGGGATCCTGCAGAGTGACGGGCAGTTTCTTCTTCGTTCCTCCTCCAGAGCCTCCGAGGAGAAAGTAGAGCAGTGACACCACCACCACAGACACAGCCACCACCGCAGGGACTACCTGCAAGACAAGATCACATACAGCCTTTGTCGTTGTAATATACACCGTCACTGTCAATGACATTTTGTCCGCCTGTTACAGCAAATAGTAGATGGAAAAGGTTGAAATAAATAAATGAGAATAAATATGGCAACCCATGCAGTGCAAAAATATTAAGACACAAATGAACACATCTAACAGAATGCAGCTAGAAAACACTGTCAGTGGCAGAATATTTAGTGAATTATTACATTTTCAGGATCTGGGTGAAGTGGAAGTAAGACTCAAACATTTAGTCACTGAAAGGAAAAAGAGGAATAAATGAAAAAGTACTGAAGGCTCATTCTCACCAAACTTTGATCCATAGTTTTAGCATGTAGGAAAGTCTGCCTTAATCTCACACAGCCAGAGAGACCAGAGTCCAAATAGTGAGAAGGCAGTGCTACCTGAACATCCTGTGAGACGTGTACTCACACACACACACACTCACATACATACACTGCAGGGCCTCAGAGGGGGCGGGGCTTCCAGCTGGGGGAAAGGTGACAAAAGGTTCAAAGCACCAATCGGGAGAGAGATCCCAGCGTGACACAACATAGTACAGTGGCGGTGCAAAGGCTGTGGAGAGTAGAGCCATATAATCACACCACTGAGAGAGGGGAGGAGAGAGAGAGAGGGAGGGGGGAAGGAGGAGGAGAGAGGAGGAGGAAATGCATTACATAACAAGCTGGAGAAAATATTTTATTTGATAGAGGAAAATTGCAAGTCTTTGTATATTTGTGTGTGCATGTGTGATAATACTGAGCTTCACACACAATGCATTTTTAACCAGCATTAATACAGGACATGATGGATCAGTGCTGCAGTTGGAGCTAAGTCTGATCCCCAGAGAGGAAAATACAAAGACAGAGTTAAATTCTCACAGAGTTTCTGAAAGGTGTTGGATTGGATGTAATGAGTGTCTGCCTTTGATTGCACAATTGTACGATTGTACAGTACTTTCGCTTGTCACTTTAATTTTACACACAATCCTCATCTCATATATGCATATAGTGTTTTAGATGTACATATGTCATTTTTTCTCATTCCACTTCTATTTAAATTCTCTCCATTTTCATTTAAATTTTTACTTAAATTTTCTTCTTTATTTATCTATGACTAGTGCTCTTGTTGCTGAGCTGACCTGTTTCTGGTCAAACACATTTCACTGTGCCGTTGACCCTGAGTTAACATACAGATGACAAATAAAACTGAAACTGAACTTATATGACAAGGTTGGTTTATGTTGCACTTTGCACTTGTAATAAGTGAGTATACTGTATACTGTCCTCGTGTAAACTCAGAACAATGTTCCTACAGCAACAACATGAAATAATGATCATTTTAAAAAGCAGTTATAATAACAGCAACAACAATAAGAACAATTGCTTTATTTTTCATGTCCTTTTTTGAAACAGCTGACAATGAAGGGAAGAGAGAAACATACATAGAAATAAGGCAAAGAGAGAAAATTGAAATATAAGGTATAGCAAAAGAAAATGTGACATAAAATGAAAATAAATTTGAAGTGACATGACAGAGGTTGCTGGTATTACTTGACAGATGGATGATGCCCTTGCAGGTCACTCTGAAGTCTGGCTGCCTGGATAAAGAATCCCCCGCAGTTTCTCTCATGTTTCTGCTCACAAATCCAAAGACTTGCGTGGGATTGTAAAGTCGGTGATGCTCTCAGGCACCCGCAGCCTACTCAACGTTTAGCAGTGAGTAGACAAATCAGAACAAAACAAACAAAAAATTTAATAACAAATCTAAAAAAAATGGTTCCCAAATTCACAGATTTCCAAGGCAGGGAGCTTAGAATACAAGTTCCTGTTGTATAGTGTTACAGCAGTTTTGGATTAAAGGTGCACTACGTATAACCGCATTGAAATGAGGACCCTTTAGACTGAAGTGACATCAAAAAAGTGCAATAAGCATGGAATTTGAAGCTTGAGTCTTAATGGTTCTCATCATTAGACCAAAGACATTTTGACTCAGCTGACAAAAAAAAAAAAAAGGAGAATAAGCATGAAATTAGAAGGTTGAATCTACATGGTCCTCTGCATTGGACCCACCACCATGACCTTTGACCTTTGAAGTGACAAAAAACAAACAAAAAAAAAAGTGATGACAAAAAATCACGGAATAAGCCTTTAATTTGAAGGTTGAGTTGACATGGTTCTGAGAGTCCACCTGATTCACTGATAATTTAGATGATTTATTCCACACTTTTTGTCAGTTGAGTCTAAGCGGTTCTCACCCCCATCAACCCTCAGTTACTCACAGAGGACATTTCCTATTCTAAATCCTAGATTTCTATTCACACCTTCAACTTTTTACAACCTACAATAATCAGTTTTCAGTGTCTGATACTCGTGTCACGTGTGTTCTGTACAATCCTTACAGTTCATTTTTGGTGGAGGTCAGTAAAGACTTGACAACAGAAGCCTGACTTTGCCTCTGTCCAGCGGGTTACTGGCCCCACCCAGAGGATTCTCTGTTGTAGTCCTCATCATCTGAGCCCATATCCACATCCACTCTGGAGTCCACACTGTCTTGATCCATAACCCGGTGAGACGTGGATCTGTTGCTAGACTGCTGCTGGACTGGCTGCACTCGATCCATGTCCTCTAGAAAATAAAAAGAGTGTTATTTAATGGATGTTAAGATGTTTAATGTTATGAGTTACATTCTTTTTACATTATCATAAGAGAAAGATCACAAAAAGAAATACAAGCGGTCAAACCAGTATGAGATTTTCAAGAAAGGTAAAAAAAAAGGACACAGAAACCAATAAAAAAAAAAAAATCGCCCTTTATTGAAGCAGTTCAGTGGTGCTCTGTGTTCCTGTATCCAGCTGCTCAGTGGAAACACTTTCGCTTTCCATTTTCATCACCATATGTATCTAATGCTCACATACAAACATGTAGGTGAGCACACAGATACACAAAGTACTTTCATGAATTGAACACGTTTTTTATGCTGTAATGTTGCACAGTCAACACGCTGCACACGCTGATGCATGAAGTCAAACAAGGAAAAACTGTCATGTCTTCCAGCCACGTTCCAGGCTACCTCCAGGGAAATTTTGTGTTCCACACTGAATCCTTACCATCTAATTACACAAATTTATGCAAAGAATTAAAACCCACATTGGAAAAGTCAAAGCCTCAGATTCTCCACAAGGGCAAAGACTGGCAGCTCATTGTGTAAGCAAGAGATGGGGTGATGTTTGCATCATGTCAGTAATTTTTCTTAAACCCTGTATGGAGCAAAATGTACCCAGCATGACACTTGGAAACAAGTTTAGTTTGTAAAGTTCCAGCTCTGGTTTTCATTTCAGTTCCAACAAACTGACACTAGAGGGAAACCTGTACCTACAAACAGGCCTTTTACATTTTAGTCCAACTCTTCACTCTCTGGTGGACAGCAGGACTGGTTTTCATTTTCTATTGTCATTCAAACTGCCTGTTTTCTGAATGAATTTCCTGCAGCACTGATCTGCACTGATCTCAGTACTAAAGGCCATGATAGAGGCAACACTTTGTGTCATGGAGCAGGGATGAAGTCAGTGTGGAGTGTGAGTGGCTTCACAGGAGAATGAGAGAACACTGTTGGCCAAGTTTTGCCATGCATATTGTTATTGTATTGTTGTGTGCTGTTGGTGTAACACAAAGCATGCAGCCAGTCAGTCCAGCAGTGCCGTGCCTCTCAAATTCACCATGGCTCAACACAGATACCTGCTGTGTTGTCCTGTCACCTAGAAACACAGATAATAAACAATAGAGTGGTGATGTAGGAGATTTCAGCATGCAGAGATATAAATGAGGATCAGGCACCAAACGTCCCAAATGCAGAGGAACATCTACATTTGACTTGATCCCCCACTGTGACAACATGAAATGTAAAATACCATATTTTATATATGTGTATATATACTGCATATGTATACTGTGTATACGGGATATAAATAGTCTGTGTGTGTATATATACAGTATACACACACAGACACACACACACAGGATATAGCCTTTATTGGAGGCAGCCTTTCATTTGAGAGAGTATTTCTCTTTCTTTCGAGGGTAAAGCATTCCAATTTAGCACAATCATTTCCAAAAACAGGAAAAACTATAGCTATATGTTATGGAAAACTGCTTTTATCATGACAACATATGTAATTGTACATTTGTACGTTAGCCATCTAGCAGATCCTCTCATCCAGTTTCACTTACAATAAGAGCAAAATATTCATTCCTGTTCAGTCCGTCAAACAAAGCGCTGACCACAGTTTGCTGTATGGAAGACATCAGAATGGGACAATGTCATGTGTGGGGAAACACATCAACTGTGTGGCTATAAAAGCAGGATTGTTGCGCTGCATCGAGTCACACTCTTCTCTGCCTGGTGGGTCAACGTTGTGCTTGTGTGGAGCGTCGTTCTAAAAGACTGATTAACCACACGACTCTTGGCTTTCAGCATTAGTATTCATGTTGGGTTAATGGATTAAGAGAAGTGGTTTTAGGGCATTCCAAACAAGTTACTGTGGTCAAGAGACGTAAATGCATGAGCATTTTTATATGTGACTGCATCAGTGTGCACAAAAAGCAAATATTAATGAAATGTTGACTGCATATCTCAGTATTTACAGTTTAACAGGTGGTTTAGAGCTGCAGATAGATACCTGTAGTCTAATTTCTAATCTGGACTTAATACATTTGCAGATGGAATATGAATAAGCGTCATTTATTTAACCTTGCCTGTTGGCTCCGCCCACACTGAAACACCTGGATGGGCGGAGCTTCCTGTTCCACACTAAAGTATTGTGGGTAGATAGACTGAGCATGCTCAGTGAGGCACAGTGGAGAAGATGGCTGGGACAGAAGTTTTGGAGACACTCTCTCTCTCTCTCTCTCTCTCTCTCTCTCTCTCACACACACACACACACACACACACACCACACACATAAAAAGAACAGGCACAGCAATCTGACAGGTTTATAAGAAAAGTGCTGACAAAAACAGGAGACGGAAGACAGAGAGAGAGAAGCATGCTGAAAGACAGAGTAGAGAGGAATGATCCAGACAAAGGGAGGCAGAAGGCACAGCAGATGAGTGGATAAAAACATAAACTTCAAACTTTTTCAAATGGAATTCGGATGAGAACTCACCACAGTATCATGACAACATATTGCTGCCTCTGTGATGTGGAGACGCAGCAGAATGCAGCCCATAATCCAATTAGGGTCCCAATTCAAAGTTTATCCAACCAGCATGCGATTAATAATAAATCTTCAAGGAACAGAAAGACACCAGACATGAGGGAAAAGAGAGAGAGGAGAGAAAGGCAAAAAAAAGAAAAAAAAAAAAAAAAAAAAAAAGAA
>OMLF01055952.1:0-20596 GCA_900302615.1 Holocentrus rufus
AGTGAAGATATATTCTTATTTATATTCTTAAGTATGCTATACCTCTTTTCTTACTGTATGTTGAGCGACGAGTACTGCAACAAAGCAATTTCCCTGCGGGGATCAATAAAGTTTTCTGAATCTGAATCTGAATCTGAATTATTTAAAGCCTTCAGCCAAGCATTAATATGTCCTGTTTCACTACAGCTTCTAACTCTACAGACCACAGTGGCTTGATAATCCCCAAATTCACCAGCCGGAGAGCTAGATCTTTGGAGCAGAGCAAAACCACAAAGCACAGCTGGCTCCAAAAGCGGTTAGAGTAAACAAACCTTCCAGTCAACTGCCACAATCTCTCAGCATTTAGTTTGGAATTTCCCTTTGAAAACTTTGTTTTATAACCCTTCACCCATCAGAAGAAACACTGGTGTGTGTTCACTCTGACTTCTGACCTGAGTCTCCTGTAGATGGTCTGTAAAGTGGACAGCAGGCAGACACACAGAACCAGCAAGTAGAAGGGAAGGACCGAGGCCTGGGTCAGCCGCAGAAACAAGTCCTGACCGGGAGTCTGGAAACTCTCTTGACACAGGAGGAAGTTGGTGACAAAGTCACTTACATAGAGGGAAAACAAAGTATTTATATTAGATATTTAGACAGACAAATATTATAGATCTCATACTGAATAATATTGCTAATGTTTAAAGCCACAAAAGATGCTAAATAAGACCTAAAAAATATTCAGACAGACTTTTTTACACAGATAGCTCACAAGCCAAATGATTGAATTATAAACCAAAAATGTAACTCACGTTGTTGTGTTGAGCCCAAATTTCACCTCAAAGAACTTCAATATGAAGTCACTCTCACTTACAGGTATAAGTTTCTGTAAAGAAAACAGTAGTTAATAACAGTAGCGTTGACAGTTTGCTTTCACCTTAACAAGTCAGTGTGGAACATTCTGCAACACAACTTCTATCTTCCAAAGAGTATTTTCTCCTCCAAATCGAGCACAAGTCTTGTGGCAGAATCACAAAATCATCATGACATCACCTAACAATGGATTAATGAAAACGTCTTTACCTTGACCAAATAACTGAAGGTGATCCCTGTGGTAAAGACGAGATAAAAATGTAGGAAGAGCTTCATCAGTCTGGCCACAAGGGGACCCATCTTCATATTTTGCTGGAATGGAAATACAAAAAACAATGATGAGGTGATGATACTCTGCATTTGTATCTGTAACAAGCATATCAAAGTGCTACTGTCTGATGTCAAATTTGAGTTCAGCAAATTCTTGTGTAATAAACGTTACTCATACAGCATTCCATGTAGATTAAAACAAATGTTGATGCCAAATGCAAATGTAATTTGGCTCGGCTGCTCTGATGTGAGGGAGAGGCTAACTCTACCTGGAAGTACCTCGCGAGCACTGAGCTTATCAAGAGGCTGAGCAGAGGGGAGCTCAGCAGGGCCGGGTTCTGAAACTGGAACAAGTAGGCCAGGAACAAGGAGCTGAGGTACACCTTGTGAATGTCAGCCATCTGTGCAGCCCGACATGGAGGCATGATGGAGAGAGAGAACAGGAAAGAGAGGGACTTGATCTCCATAGTGACAATCCCATGCACAAGACATTGAAGACACACTAATGTCCACAGAATGGAAATTTCCTTAGTGCAGACAGTCGACAAAGTTAATTAAAATCACACCAACATACTACATCAGCTACCACTCAAAAAGGTCAATAAATACTATACAAGTGCACAGTGGTTCGCGCGCGGGGTGTCCCACTCCTATTGCTTATTGCTGGGTCTTTACTGAGTAAGACTAGGTATTGTGGGAGTGGTTTACCTTACGGGACGGCACCAGGTCAAAAGAGTCGAGCAGGAAAAGACAAAGGCCTTGAATAAAGAGCACATAGTGGCTGTGCTCCCAAACCAGGAGGAAGGTGAAGGTGGTGGCACTCATGGTGAGATAGCAAAACATCTAGAGAGGAATACAGCATGTCAGTGTAGTGTTCCCTCTGAACTTACAGATCCACTTACTAGCAAATAAACTTCTTCAATATAGCACTACTATAATACTAACCTCAGTAGCAGAGTTGATTTTGTTACTCAGGAATCCAGTCAAAGCTGCCACTTGGCAAGAGAAGTAAGGCAGAGCCCAGTTGTCCCGCAGAGGAATGGCATGTTCCACTTTGGTTGTATCTGGTCTGGGGAGAGAAATGACCAAATACAGAAATCATTTGGAAAAGTGTCCTTGAAAAAGAGGTGTCCTCAAGAAATAGAAACTATTATACGATTTTTCTTTTTCTAAACTACAGGGTAGGTCTCATTTCTTTTATTAGGTAATTCTGCTCAGAGAGTTCAGTGGGACCCAATAATGTCACAACTTCATATGTGCCTTATCCTGCAGAGGCTCCAGGACGTCCCTTTGACACTAATCAAGAAACATGATAAAGCACACAACAATACGTGACTCACAATATGAAGATTATGACGTGATTACACTCACCGATTGATAACGTACCAGGCCACAGCCAGCATGCCTGCCACCCAGGTGCCACTCATCACCCAGCTAGACACAAAAAGGGCAGTGACATAAACTGCCTGGAGGCCGAATACTGCTCCAATGTAGAAATATATCGGCTCCATCAAATCCTGAAAACACAGGGACAGAAACTGTTCTAATCACACAGCCACAAAGCCGACAAGTTTGAAGCAAATAACTTAGTTTTATAACTGTATTATATCAATGCCAATTTCAGTGTCAAAGTTTCAATATAAAAGACTAAAAATGTTGGACACTTTGGCTTCAGGCATGTGTGCGAAAGACAGCACCATGAAAGCCACATCCATAGAGGATATGGGGCCAATCAGCGGGAGATTAAAGGCTGTGATTTTTGGCATCTTAGAGCGATCATTTTCTTGGCAGCTGCTATACCTGCGAGAACATAAAACTTCTCAACAGAAAGTTTATCAAACAGCTTTTTTTGCCAAAGCCGATGTGCACCAAACACCCTGCGATTTGCTGGACTGACCTGGCTTCCTGTGACTCTGTATATGAAGCTTGTGATGAGCTCAGGATACAGAGACAGACGCTCCACTGCGTTGATGGTCTGACCCGAAACAGTCCGATTATCTATCGTCAGCTCATAAAACCCTGGAAAACATTATGCCAGATGGAGATAAGATTAAAAATAAATAAATAATAAATAAATAAAACGATTAGAGGAAGGAATGAGTTTCAGTAAACTTCAAGTGGTGTTTCTGTTTGGCTGCTACAGTCACTTAGGTATTTTGTTTTTCATGAGGAGCAAAACAAAGACAGTTCACCTCTTTCAAAGGATGGTGCCGTCAGCATGTGTTTATAGTAGTAATAATAGAGCCCACTGCCTCCCTGGAAGGTGATTTCACGCTCCAGCTCCTAAAACGCAACATAAACGCAAATGTGAATTTCAGCACTGATCCACAAAGTTCATCTACACAAGTTCAGATAAAACAGAATGGTGAATTGGAAATACAAAGGGAGCAGACTAGTGACAGCAGAGCAACCCACCTGTCGACTAGAAAACCAGAACTTCCTGTCATGGTAGGTGGAAAGGTAGACTGCGTACAGCATGCCACATGCAACTGCAGCCAGGCACCCGAAGAACAGTTTCACCAGACGCTGAAGAAAAACCGCTGAGAAGCGAGGAGATAACAGTTAACATCCAACAGTTAACTGATCTGCTGTCACAGTGCTGTGTCAGTTACTGTAAGACATGCAATTGACTGTAAAGGGCAAATCCAACATCAGATACTTTTACAAACTGTCATTACAGCAGTTGCTTGTTTGACCAGTAATCCACTGGCAAAAGAAAAAATACACCACCAAACACCAAGGAAATGCAAAGTAGATCCCCAGTAGCTGTGGATTTGTCTTTCAATGTAATCCCAAATGTGGATCTGCGTGTGCATGTGTGTTATTCTGAAGGGATAAGCAACTTCTCCTTCGACTTTGTAAAACGGAATATACTTACAATTAGAGATGCTCCTGGGTCTTTTGATAGGCGACTCCTGTCTGTTGTCTTCCTCTTCTTCTTTTTCCTGAGCATCCTCTTCTTTAGCTCCATCTTCATCTTTCTGCTCCTTGCCATCTGTCCCATCAGTGGCAGCACTTCCCTCATCCTCTGTGTTATCAACGACTGGACCGTCATTCACATCTGCTTGGCAAAACAGACAGTCTACCTCATGACCTTTTATTTTACCTGTGTGATACAATCATCTAGACCCAAACAGGCCAACGTTACTGCATTAATGTGCTATGAACTAGCTTTTAACAATACTTCAGTTAGCTAACTGTTAGCCAAACTTACGTGCAGTTTCTGAACGAGGCTCACTCTGAAGTTCTTCCTCGTCTTTATCTCCCTCCAAAGTCTCTGTTTTCCGACATCTTAACTCGGTCATGACGAGAAAAATTAATCTGAAAGGAGTCTCCTGATACGACTACACAACAGCATGCTAGCCAACAATTTATTGTCCTAACTACCTTCAAGCGAATGCCTTGGTGTGATGTGAAGTTAGCTGCGGTGTTCAGAGGCAGGAAGATGTCCTTAGCAGTGTCTGTGCTAGCCGGTGAAATGCCGAGCTGCGGCGCGGATAGCTGAAGCGAAAGCCAGATTTTTTTAAAAGCAGGAACTTGCACGTTAGCTCCAATTCAAATACGTTTTATCTGTACTTGACTCTGGTCAGTATTGGAGGACTTAAGACGACTGGGCCGTGACCAAGGGCACAGCGGAAGTGGCGACTGCTGAGAAAACAGCGAAGAAGAAATCCAAACTGTAAATACAACAGTGAACAGCTGGGCGCTAAACCCGGAGGAGCTGTGGGCAGATTTTCCCACAGAATATACACACAGTATACAAGAATCCGGCTAGGGGCAAGGCAGAAATATATATACATATATACACGCAAGTAAATTACTAAGTCACATATTTAGCAAAAATATTCCCAGCTTTCTTATTTTTAAAGTTATCAATTTTGGTGGCATATTCTAAAAGTTCGTTATAAAAAGGTCAAAATTAGGCCAAGAGTCAGTCCGTTTCACCTTATGAATGTGGTATATTCAAGTGTTATTAATAACTGTACACAGAAAATTTTTCAGATCTTGTGTAAGAAAGCGTGTCTATACTTTGTAATTCTACTATTTAGGAAAACCCATTGTTTGGCTTGTTTTAAGGAAGGAGCTTGGTATGGAGCTTTCCCTTCATAGAAGGAATATATATCTACCACACATAATGCTCCATTATGGCGCAAGCCCTGCAAGCATCCACTCTGTATAACTGCTAACCCTGACCTCTGACCTCATTGTGAAGGCAGCAGCATATGAAAAGATTTTCCCTAAGAGTATCACATAACGCAGTTATTTGTAACAATGGATGGTGGTAGCAGTAGTAACAGTTTTAGATAAGGAAATTAATTTATTCAGCTATTTAGCAAATATATAGTCTAATATGTAGGCAAAGTGATGTGAAATTACCAGGCATACACAGTATACATGGGCAGGCAGCATACTGATGTCTCACTGTGAATTATTTTTTTAAATATAGAGATTCCAAGACAAAGAATTCAAGAATTCAAGTCTAAATGTATTTATTGGGTGTATTTATTGGTACAAAAAAAGGAACATACTGTGCATAAAACAGATGAGAAATAAGAAAAATAAGTTATAGAACAAGTGCAATGGAAGAACTAGAGAGAGCCAGAGCTTGTGCATGTGACTGTACATTTGTATGAAGGACTGTGCACATTCATACACATGTATAAATGGATATAGCAGTAATATAGACCATACCAGGTGAGTCTGCAAGTAAACGGCCCATCAGTTAAGGGAGCTTGTAAGCAGTCCTGAATGAATCCCAGAAGAACAAGGCCAACAGAAAGAAAGACCAACTCATCAACTTTACCTCTAGTGCAGCTGCTCTATTTAAATGATTAATTGAAATGATGTCACGTCACAATGACAGGTGCTAGATGTTAGGCATTTGACTAGAAACACTGTGATCAGAAATAACACATCACTCCTTCCAGATTTGAAAACAGGCATCTCCTGTATGAATCTGGCAACAACAGTTGTAATGTAAACAGATTTGTGTGTATTCTGTAATGACATAGTATACTGTGTAGGTAACATGGACCAAACAGTGTTGTGTGAAATAACATGTCAGTCACCAACAAATATAATAGTCAACTTTATGGCACACATTTTATGTGAAGACTGCAACTCAACTGGTAAACTGAACAAGTTAATAAATTAATGAATGAATGAATTCCACATGCAGTTTAGTTTATAAGTGAACATCCTTCTTTAAAATGCCCAAGACACCAAATGATGGCTGGAGTTAACTATGAAAACTGCTGCAGTGTGTTGACTAGGAAGGAAATCAAAATGCCCGTAATAGGCCAGGGAAACAGAAGTGAATCTTTTTAGTGGAGACTTATCTAGTATAAATATCTTAATGCAATCGCTGTCTTTTATAATTTAAAAACAACTTTTTTTTCAAATTCAACTTTTTACAACTGCATGCTAAGCATACAGTTTATTCACATGGAAGCAAAAATATAAACTTACATTCTTGTGCACAAAATTAGACTTTTTGTAAATTCAATAAAGAGAAAGACATACTTTTGCAAATCATGGACTGTACGCATAAAACTTTTTAGGAAACTGCTAAAATTTGGTCTTGAAAGTAAACGAGAATAAAAAAAATTAACACCTAAAATTAAGATGTGTATAGAAACACACTTTGTTTAACTCTCAGTGAAGTGTAAGTGTGGTTTTGGACATTGAGAGAATCTTTCAGCACTTAAGGCCAAATTTTCACTGTAAGCGGCTTCATAAAATCCCAGCCTAGACAGTGAAATGTGACAATAAAATAACCTCCTTCAGATTGCTGCAGCTCTCCTCATGCCTCCTCTAGAGATTCCTTGGGGAGTCTAACACTTTCACCTCTTCATCAGTGGGGATTTCTGCTTTGGAGAACAAATGCATAAAAACAATGTGAATCTTTTTGCTGAAATTTCATTTCCTGAATGATTATGAACCTGAATGATTCTGGAGGTGTAACTCCTACCTGAACTGGTTTCGTTTAGGCATGCTGTTGGCCGAGTTTCTTCAACATCGCATCTCTCCAGTATTATTCTCAGGATCTTGTCCATTTGTGGAGTTTTAGCTGATTTGATTAAGGGCTCGTCATCTGAACTCTCACTCGATGACCCTTGTCAGGATGACAAAATATCACATAACACGTGAATTGAAAATGAACTTTTCCGGCAGTATACACATTTATACGACTTACTGTTGGTCAACAAGCGGCTTCACTGTCTAAGTTTTGATATGAGTTACCTTTAGTGCGAGTGGAGGACCCGGTGCCCTTAGTCTTTCTTGGTTGTTTTTTAGCAGAAGCTGTGGTCTTGTTTGTTGTTTTCTTGGGAGTTGTGACCCTCTTCTTTGAAGCTCTAACAGGTGAGGTGTTTGCTGACCCTCTAGAAGCCTTTTTCACAAGACTAATCAAGGGTTCATCATCTGAGCTTTCATCGGACAACACTGCCAAACAGAAATCACAACAGAGAAGCTTTTTTTGGTTTGTTCTCCTATAAATAGTTTGTGTGAGGCAGATATCAATGTCTCAAAATATTGTCACAAAAACCTTTTTGCCAAGTTATGTCACATGATCAAACATCCTTGTGAACTATTAATTTCTTATAAAAAGTTTGGTGGCTAGAGGAGCAGATTGTTAATAACAGTAATTAAAAGAATGATAATCTCTTAAAGCGTCAGTACCTCGTCTCTTCTTTGCCATTGCTGCTCGTGAAACAGGCTTCCTCTTTGCTTTCTCTGTTCTCTTCCTCATAGGTTTGCCTTTCTTGCCAATCAGGTTTACCAAGGGCACATCATCGTCTGAGCTGCCATCTGAAGATGAGGGTTCTATCATATGGAAAAAGGTTAATATCTGAGCTATTGGGAATTAATTAATGTTTTCTTCATTTCATTTTAGTGCTTTTTTCATCAACAAATTCAAAATCTCACTACCTTTTAGTGACTTGTGTTTAGGTTTTGTTTTTGTTTTCCTGCTGTTTGTTGAACCCTTTTCTTCTGAAAGACCCTTTCTCCTCTTCTTCATTTTTATCAACGGCTCATCATCTGAGCTGGCACTGGAAGATTCCACATATTGAACTGGGCCCCCCCAAACACAAAAATATAAGCTATTAATGTTGCAGAGAAAATGCATTTCTGGCACATGTGCTATGAGAAATTAATATTTAAATGCACAGAAGCTGAGTGGAGATATCTAGAAATTCACGCCTACCCTTTTTCCTCGTTGCTTTCCTCTGGCTTTTCTTAACCGGAGTTTCGTCTCTGGATGCTACTACCGACGCCTTTGCCCGTTGTGACTTAAGTCTTTTGGCTAGCTTGCTCAAAGGCTCATCATCTGAGCTAGCATCATCATCCACTGATAAGGAAAGGAGAAAAAGAGTCAAAAATAAATATCTGACAGCTTTCTGCAGAGGCGCTGGGTGCTTAGAGAAGAAGTGACCTCACCTCTCCTGTCTGTACCTTCAGATCTTTCTGTGGGTGGTGAGACAGCCTCCTTTGCAGCTTTCGAAGAAACTTTGACCATTTTTATCAAAGGCTCATCATCAGAGCTGTCATCTTTTTCCAAATCTGACACTGTTGAATAAAACAAAAAAAATTAAAGCCATCACCTGCAGATCATGGTTTACAAAAATGTAAACCATGATCGTCGAGAACCAAAAGCCACAAAACCCGAGGCCAATAAATTTGTCGACATTTATAGGACTCACTTACAGTTTGGGCCACACACTTGTAAAATCAAGCAGAGTGGGAAAGTGTGAAGGCTACAAAGGTAATATACTTTAAACTTAAAACTTTTAATGTGTAACATTTACAACTGACTGTGATAAAGGGTAGAACTATCATGTGAATAAACCAGAATAAATCAGGAGCATAAAGAGTTATCACCTTCATTTTTTTTATTCCTGCGGCTGCCATTGCTGCTTGTTTTTCTTATTTTAGTAGTTTCAGTTTCATTTGCTGGAGAAGCATTCCTCATCTTTGTCAAGGGTTTGTCACACGATGAGTCATCCGATCCTTGCAACACAGAGAAAATGACATAAAAGTTAAGCACAGAAAACAAGGGGCGGCTGAGAGGTTGAAGAGTAAGACCTGCAATTAACATGTTACAGGTTCAATCTCCTGCAACAACAGTTTATATCCATGAACAGTCAGGTATCCTGTGTTCTTGAGTAAAATAACAAATTCATACAGTACCCACTGCTTCATGTGAAATCTAACATTGTAATACCCAATATAATGTGTCTTCCTTACCAAATATCATTCACATCACTGTGCTTCATAACTAACTTTTCTCTGTTCTCTTTTCACTCTCACCATCATCTTTTGTCAAAGCAGGCTTTGAACTGTCTGTTGGACTCTCAGTCTTCTCAGGCTGTGGTTTGTCATCCTTTAGCTTTTTGAGTAACGTCACCAGAGGCACATCATCATCGGAGCTGTCACGACCAGAAGGATCTAGGACACAAAATGGTATATATTAATATCTTGGCAAGAAAAATGACTGTATAATTTAACCAAAACAAAGACATTTATTTCTGGTATATTTCACAATGTGTTTAAGTAATTCTTCATATTGTACGTCTTAAAAAATTCAACAGGAAACATACTCTGACAAATGACTGAATATGAGTAATGTTTTCATCTGCTTTCTTGTTGAACATACCATGAGAACTGCTTGAACTGTTTTCTTGACTCTCTGGTTTCTTCACTGGTAGAGACGTCGTTTTCTTTTTTATCAACGGCTCGTCATCTGAAGTGTCATCTAAACCTTACAACAGAAGGCACACACACAAAATTTTAAATCATGCGCTGTAAATTCCAACAATAGGTGTTTTTCCTTCCATTAACTGGCTTGTTATTGCTTATCATAAAACCATTCATGATAGTGTTTCTTCTGTCTTTTTCGCTCACCACTTTTGTCTTTTCCTGAATTACTGTTGGGGCTGGGAGTCGAGCTGTGTGTGCTTTCACGCAATTGTCTGTCATCACTCTGTGGCTTCTTCAGGATCTTGGAGAGAGGAGCAAGATCATCTGAGCTCTCATGACCTGAAAGGTCAGAGACACAAAGGGATGGATATGATTATCTCCGTGACATGTTAGAGTTAGTTATATCTACACTGTGTCCAAGTATAACAGTCAAGGATGTTCACCTATACATTTTGTCCAATCTTTCTAAAAAGTAGGTCCCTAGTAAAGTCAATTCTTGCTCTCCTCTGCATAGGATTTTACTACCCAGTGCCTTTAAGGCAAACTGTCTCTCCAAGCTAGGAACCAATCAGTATTGTACTGGGTGATGTCATACTAATGTGTAGTAATTGCTGAAGTCACCAATAATATAAGGCTGACTACAAACTACAGCTGCCACACTGACAATGACTTGAGGATTTTCAATTATTGTACGGGTTGTTTCAGATTAGCTTTATTTCACCACAGTAATAAATTGGACTGCAAATAAAATATACCCATATTCCCATAAAATTACTCTGAATATAATGATTGTGTCTAAAAAGTACTCCCTCCTCATCATACTTGTAACCCAGTAACTGTAAGCCAAGAGACACGGTTTGTTATTCATTCATGTTCTCAGAATATTGTTCTAGGTTAAGGAGATCGGTTAAGTTAAATATCCTAGCTAAAATCAGGAATAACGTGTAACGTGTTTATTTTAGAGTGCAATTAGTGTCCCACTTTCAGCAAAGCTGTTTTTCCAAGTTGCCGGTTAAAACACAGCCCAAGCAACTGGGCGCATCCGTGGTTCGCATTCATACAAAATAGTGCAATTACCTGATGTATCATTTACAAAATTACTGGGCACGTTGGTTGTACTATAGTCCATTCTGTTGGTCAGTGTATCTTCCTAATCCAAAACGTGTTAGCCTACTGCTAACATTAGCTAGCAGTTTGTTTTCAGTTGGTTGGTGTCGCACTGTCTGCTAGTAACGTTTGGGAATCCGTCAACCCGCTACTAACAAAAAAGTACCGAAGGGCGAAGAGAGAAAATGCTTTTCAACAATTTTTCTCAAGTTGAAACACTCATTTTTCTCGTCCCTTTCAGTCCAGTTCACTTGGCTTGTTTCGGGTTTCGTTCTGTTCGGTGCTTTGGCGCTCGGTCGAGCTTTGATGACGTATTTTGCCATCATTGGTTTACTGAGGTCAAAACATTACGTAGCGGCACTCACGCGTGCCTCATTCTATATATGAAATTACACTTCCACGCTATTCTGTTGTCTTTCTTTTTTTCTTATTTTATCGTATTTCACAACGGAAGGTACATCAACCAAAATTCAATTTATGGAAAAGTAAAATCATTTTTTTGGCCTAAATCTTGATTATGTGAACAAAAATGTACATATTATTATCAAACTAACTCATGTTATATGAGGTCATGTTCTTCGAGGGCAAAAAAGTAAAATTTAATAGTCGTCTGAAAATAAAACTTATTTGTAATGGTGGTTATGAAGCCTTATGGTAACACTTGTCATAGAGGTTTCTCACCTTTTTATTTACCAATACATCGCTGCCTTGAACAGGAGACACATCAATATGGCAGTTAATAGCTCGCTTTATTACACACGCACAGGATAAATATTCAAGCAGTGTAATCGTCGACAGATAGGACATGGTTATCTAGATGCACTGACCCTTGGAAATAAGGTAAACACCATAGAGACATATGGGAACCTACAAATAAAGCTTCATTGGTTAACATGATTCAAAGAAAACGAGGACATTATTGTGTCACTCCCAAATCCATAAGTCTGGGAACTTAACTGTTTCAGGAACCAACACAATTAGAAACAGGGATGTGATTTTTTTTTTCAAGATTTTCAGTTGTTTTTTTCTTTGTTTGGTTGTTGTTTTAAACACAGTACTCCAAGCCTCTTCAGAATTTCAGAATCACCTGATCTTTTCTTCTGTAATTTTCTGCTACTTGATATTGTCCTGATCACATCCCTGAGAAAGTAAGTGGACAATTTGGTGTTTTCTGATCATCGGTCCTACAGCGAATCCAACTTGTCAGACACATGAAGCATTCCTTTTTTCTTTTTTTTTAACTGTTTAAATCAAAGAGCCATTCTAAATCAAAAAGTGCTATCGCAGAAATACTATCTCTAACCTTCCAGCCATTTCTGTTCACAATTTGTACCAACACATCAATCACATAGTCTACAGTACAATGCAAATTCATTATAGGTGTGTAAAACATTGGCATGTAACTCTCAAAACGTAAAGGTAATTATTTAATATTGTTATGTTTTAATCAATGTACATGAAATCTCACTATTCATTTTAATTCATGTATAAATGACTGAGAGTTTACCAATGTTTCATGCATCCTAATTTCTCAAACTTTTTTTTTCTGACCAATTCATCCACAGAAGTGCTTAGTTCATTACTCATTAAACTCAGACCAAAAATCTAAGATACCATCAGCCTGATTTCCAGCACAGCGGATCCAGGCAGGGCTGGGCAGGGCTTATCCATTATTCATGTCTCCTTCATCCCATTATATTTTATGCTTTTGTATCCTGTCACCAACAAAAAAAGGTTTTTTTTTTCTCGCTGGATTGTAGTTTGAAATACAAATAAAAGCACTTCTACTCCTGTGTTAAATATTTGGAGGCAGCCCCTGGCGAGCCCTACTTGACCCTGCTGTTGGAAAGTGGCAAAGTCTGTCTTGCTGATCAGTACACGTCACAGTACAGTGAAACACCATTTCAAGTGGAGTAGTCCCAGTAACTCAGTACAGGTCGACTGTCTGTCCGATGCCTTGTTCTGTGCAACCCTTGTGTCCATGCTGGTGTTTTGAGTGCTCTCTGGGACGGAGTTTATATAGCAGCCATCTTGCTGGCTTCTCGGACCCCGCTCAGGTAGGCTCCTGTCACAGTCTGAGGGAAGTGCCTGTTGGTGGCCTGGCGACAGAAAACAGAAGCATCATCATCATCTGACTTGACAAAACAATAATTTCCATGTACAGGGTTTCAAATGTAACATTCCCTGACTTTTCCATTACTAAATTTTGAATTCACATGATTTACATAAAACATGACTTTTTTTTTCCTTGACCAAACATGTAAACACACTTCAGGTTCAAGGGTCTTGCTAAAGTTTAGCATTGTTTTATTTTGCAGTGGAGGTGAACATAACACAAAGGGAAATGAATATTAGGTTTGGTGAATAACTACATGGATGCCATGTTGGAAGTCCCTTTTCTATCTCCTCATGTACTATGGAAGCATCCAAAGAAATCATTAAAAAAGTCATTCTGCTGGCTGTTTGTTGTTGAGGCAGCAAAGACATCTCAGGATACGCTCGATTTGCTCACTGAAAGGAGTCTCACCTCGCCAGCAAAGAACACTTTTCCCTGCACATCTTCAGCGAGGATGTCGTAGGCCTCGCCGCTGCCTCCTGTCTTCACAAAGCTGTACGACATCTGGGACCACATGTCTTTGCTCCAATGTGTGACAAAGAAATTCACTGGCTCTGGGACCTCCTAACGAAGAAATAGTAATAATAGTATCGGGGAAATATTTAAAATAGTATAGGACTATATAGAGACCATTAAAAAAGGAAGAAAAAATAAAGAAAATATTTAAGTGAAAGGATGTACTGTATGTTATGCTGGAATTTAAGCCTGTCCTGTTGTTCTGGATAAAACCTCCAGCTACACACCCAAAACGTGACTGTAAATGTGTGTTATTCTTTGCAGAGTGTGACGGCGTTACCTGCTCCTTGAAGAGCTCCCGCAGGACCTTCATGCACTCATCTGCGACCTCCTTGTCCTCCATGTCCCGGACGGCAGGTACAGCATCACCAGTGATGACCGACATGAGCACAGACTGCTTCCCCTGCAGACACAAACAGAGCATTAGGAGAGCTGTACTAATTGTGTTTCCTCAAAATGTAGACTTGTAAACTTTCCAGCTATATCTTCTTATTGCATCGCACCACTTGCTATTTCTCTGTTTTATTACACATCTGATGACATCCTAATATGAAGCGGTAGTCTGGGGTTTCCTTCGCTAACATTTTGGGTACAATGCCTGAAACAAACCTGTGGATCCATGTCGTAAAAGACACCAAACATGCCCCTCTTGTCAGGACTGGGCGGGATGTGACCAAAATAGTCTGCCCCTTGGATTTTGCTGTCCCAGAATCTATATGGAAACTGTAGTGCAATCTGCAGGAAGTTTATAAACCACACATAATTAGATGATCCAAACAGGGCAGGAAACTAATCATCTACTGATTCCAGCCCAGGATAAACAAAATGTCTCCAAACAGAAGTGCACAGTGGTTGCTAAATCCCAGCTGTCAATGCATTTCTACTATTTTACCTTACAAGACTTTTAAATATGGCAATTTAACAGCATTTAGCAGGTGCAACTGTCTATTTCCCCCTCTGTAACCATAATACATATACTAAAAAAATGTTAATGTCCCTTACCTTTTCTATTATACCTGCTCCAAGACTGTGGATTGCTTTCAGCTTCCTTTCAGGAAGTGGGGGGCTGAACTGAATCAAGTTCTTCTGAAGCAAAGTCAAAGGGACTGTAACAAGAACCTTAAAAAGAGAAAGGATATTAGAATAAAACTGATTGAGAATCAGTACTGAACAGTTCCAACAAGCTATATAGTATTTTAAATTTTAAAAGAGCTCCCTGTCTGAATACCCTTTTGTGGGTAAAGGTCTTGATGCAGTTAATAGAAATCATATTCTAATGTTAAGTATCAATTTTACATACGGTGGATAAGTCATTTTCATTTTGTCTTAGTGTATAAAAAGTGCATGAAGGCAGCAGCAACATCCGACAAAACCAACATTTTCAAACCCTCTAAAACATCAGAGTAAGGCACTGATGTTTGGATGCTGTGGAACGGGGATGTATGGAAATCATTCAGCCAACAGGCGAAACTGAACGTCACTCCATTTTTCACTTCACGTCTTTACCTTCTGTGCTGTCCACTGTGATCCACTGGAAGATGTAACTTTCACAACGTCACCTGAGTAATCAATGGCCTGAACCTAAATAGAAAAACAGTAAAAAAAAAAAAAAAGATTTTGTATGAAAAGTCTTATCAATGTAGCACTTTTACTTACAGTGGGAAAAGAAGGTGGTGGGATTATCAGACTAAGGGACAAACCGGACACTTGGTGCGGATGTCGAGGCCCTCGGCCAGTTTGTGGAGTAAAACAGAGTAGCCCTTGGTGAGTAAAGTGTGGTCTCCTGAGAACTGGGCAAAAAACTCGTTGTGGTCCCAGGATCTTGCTGACACCTACAGAAACAAACATACAAATGTATTTGACACAATCTCAGAAAGTAGACAGCAAGTAGGCATGAGGTATTGCTGTCTGTTGGTTTGTTTTGGAATAAAATCTTTGATGCACATTTGTGTATGTCACTCAGTTTCCCCCAGAACTTTTTTTTTTTTTTTTTTTGCATTGAGGCACCAAGAATCCCCAGGGTGCTTTAACAGCTTCCCTCGCCCTCTGTGCTGCAAAGCCATTTGTATGACTTTGACTTTTGAAAACTGATTTTCCAGCACACAAATCCCCAACCTCAACAGACACAAACAAAAAAAAAAAACAGGAGACCAGCTTGAACTTTTTAGCCGTCAAAACAGAAAGAATCTGGTGGCAGCAGACGCTTCAGACTTTACACAGATCCTCCATGAGAAATGATTGAAAATACACACAGAGAGGCAGACACAGCAGGCAATTACTGCATTGACTTATTAATTTAAATGTGCAGACCTGGTCTAAAGTGCTTCCACAGGCATACTCCAGGTTGCTGAGATGGAACTGAAGCACTTTCTCCTCCAACTCACTGAACTGGATCCCTGACTCCTGAAGAAAGTTCTTGTAGACCTCCTGGACTTTTTCTATAGGGAAGGGAAAATGCACAGATGAATAATGTGGTTCAATGTTTAACTTTTCATCAGATCAACTGAGGCTGTTTCAGAGAGGAAGAATGACAATCCTTCATCCTCTCTGCCCATAATAAACTGACAGAGATGAACTAAGAAACGTACTGACTGCTCTCACAACACAGTCTTACTGAATCTGGACCTCACACATTTGTGGATGCAAAGAATCATCCTTTGTGCAGTAAATAAACAGAGCAGCACCTCCCAGCGGCGTGTCCTGGCTCTGTGACTTGTCCTTCCTCCACTCTGACACCACATCCAGGATGGCGTTGAAGTGGAAGTCCATGCGCTTGTCGATGGCCGGGTCGGTGACTCGTCCTCCCTCCTGGAAAAGGTCGCACCTCTCTCCCAGCTTGTGCATCTTAATACCCATCTGCACGTGTCAAAAACATAATTCAGACAATTTTGGACATATTTTTTTTCTGTTTATTGACTTGACAGTTATTACTGGCACTTCGTAAAAGATTTAACCAGATGAAAGTCGGCCTTAATACATTTTTTTAAGTTTATAAAATTTCTTACCTGCTCACACATCAGTGCGATGGGGTTGTTCACACAGCCGTTGACAATCTGAGCTCCTCGGCCCACAGTGACACCCAGAGAAGTGTCATCCCACACCCGGCCTCCGATTCTGTCTCTTGCCTCGAGCACCACCACCTGTGAACCCATGAAATAAACAGGGTGAAAGCCTGCCATCGGCCGCTATAGTGCGGTATACGAGCACAGATGCTGCATGAGAAAGTTACCTGCGTGCCAAAGTTTTGTAACTGCCGTGCAGCAGCCAGCCCCGACACCCCGGCACCGATCACAACAACATTCTTCTGAAAAGACAATAAAAATACATGAAGAAAACTGAGAGAAACGTATAAACACACAGACCAGACTGACTCACCAGTGTAAAACAATTTGGCGAGGAAGACTAGCATCCAGGCGAGTAAACGTGCTGTTTCAGTCGGTTTTATGGCACACTCACAGAGCGGTATCCCTCAGGGAGCAGAGGCTGTTTGACCGCCAGCACTCCGGTGTTAATCAGGCCCTTCCTGGTCATGAAGTGCAGCACCCGGTCCATCTCCTGCACACAGCGCACACGCACCAGCCCACGCACGATGATGTGTGGGGCGCATTTCTGAGGAGTCAGCACCTCCTTAAAAAACAATAAAAAAATAAGAATAAAAGATTAGTCACTGATTTATCTGCTTATTTTTTCTGTAGTCTTATGATGACATTTTAGGGGGATGTACGATAAATTCTTGAAGAAAAACAAAAAAAACACAAACAGCAAGTTCAGCACATGAAATTATGTTCAAATGCACCAAACATGAACTCCACACAGCGTTTGGAAGTCAGCCCTGTACCTTACAGTCTCGATGCCAGGAGGCCAGGATAAGGTTGCGCAGAGCCAGATACATGGTAGGGTCCCGGGAAAACTCCGGAAACTCGTACAGCTCATCCAGCTCCATCATATCTGGTCGCACACACAGAGCCTTACCACACTCATTAGGCTGGTAGAATGGCTGGAAGTACGGACACAGGCCTGGAACTGAGGCAAACAACCATGATTACTACATTTTATAAATATAATGCTTATAAATACACATGGGCCATCTGGATAATTGCAGGGTGCAGCTAACTGGTTAGAACTGCCATACGTTTCTATTCAGGCCTGTTAGCATTTGAAAGCTATGGCCTGCACTATGAGTAGCTGACAAAAACACAACATAGACGTTAAGATCCCACGTGCCACATCTCTGTGTGTATGCATGCATGCACAGACTCACTTTGGGGCTGGACGGCTCTGCAGTGCTCTGCCCGCAGCTCCGTCAGAGACACGTTACTGGGCGAACCTGAGGGACTCATGCCCACGCAGTCGGGGTAGTAGGCAGCGAGGAAAGGGCTGGCCGGACTGTCTTTGAACAGCGGGGGCAAAATCAGCATGGAGTGCCACCAGCTATCGATCACCTCGGCCACTCTCTGTGCGAACGAGACGGCTTGGGATTAAAAACACAGAAGACACAAATTACGGTTGTGTCTTTCAGTGTCACACATGGACGCATGCAGACATTTAGGAAATTGCTGATAATTTGTTTCTATATGTCAAATTGTTTATTATTTATCATGATTTGTGTTTGCTGCCAGGTCTCCTGTGGAAAAGAGAACCATAATACCCGCTGGCTTATTAGTTAAAGGAACAGTTCACCCCAAAATGAATATTAAGTTGATATCTATTCGGGCCAATATCAGTTGAATCTCTATTTGGTTTGATGGTCCTATGCAGTGGAGTTTTGACTAATATAAGGGGTTAATAAATGCATTTTCCATTTTGGGAGAACTATTCCTTTAGGGTTAAACTTGTGACATTTACTAATAAAAATAAAAGCAAAATAATAAAAGTAAAAGGAAAATCAAAGAGCGACATTCTTTTCTATCCACCTCACCAACTTACCAAATCCTCTGGTTGGGAGCATTGGTCCGGTCCCTCACTCTGTGGGCATAAACACAAAATATCATCACTGATATGAAAATGCCATTTGAGGAAAAGCCAGTTGATTCCTTCGCCTGTTTCCTGCTTACCTTGATATTGTTGAACTTCATGCCACAGCGATATGTTGTTGCTAGGGAAGTAGTGAGTTGGATCTCCTTGGTCAGCTGACGCCACTTCCTACAATCTGGTTTAGTACACTGGACCTGGAAAGAACAGGCGTCACAATAATAATTACCGTCTTTGCGATAGGTAGAAATCAGAGATCCAGGAATGCTGCACTTACCCAGAACGGAAGCTGCTGATCTGCCATGAAAGCTTTAAGACTGGGCTCGCTTTTCCCATTGCTAGTCCACACCTTCTTCCACGATGCATAGGTCTCATATCCGTCTTTGTGACTGAAATTGCAAGAAAAGGAATCAAACTTCAGAATAATTTCTCCAAATTTTGCTTGCAAGGGAGGGGGAGAGAGAGAGCAGAGCATGCCCCTGAATTGTGTAGATGCTGACCACTGTAAAATGTAAGCTTTTTTTATTTAATGAATAAAAGCAGTGCTGCATCATGTCTACGTGTGCAGTGACATGCTCAAAAAGTCTTTTACCTTCTGTAGTAGTGATCAAAACATTCGTTGCAAAAGTGCTCTCCACACGACAGATGATACCAGCGAGATGTGTATCCATTTTTAGCACACCTGATAACACAAAGAAACATACAGCACAGGATTACCTCACCCATTTAACAGGATTTGTTTTCACTAAGAATTTGCTCTGTCATGGTCTGGAAATGTGTTACCTTTCAGATGCACTGGCGAAACAAACAGGATATGTGGCAGAGCATCCAGCCTTCTCACATTTCCTGTACTTCTTCTCGGACTGGTCGTCTTCCTCCTCTGTGTCCGTGGCTTTTCTTTTGCTCTGCAGGATCAAAGTCAAGCTTATTCAGAGCCCTTAATCACTGTCACAGTCTCAAAGGTACTTGCATTTCCACAGTTGACAGAAAACAAAACAACACCCCTTGGTCTAAACCGTAATAGCGGGCACGAAAAAACTCCCACAAAACCCCAGAAGCCAATAGGGGGGAAAAAACGGAAGAAATCTTGGGAAGGACCACAAATAGGAGTCACAATTTATGAACTACAATCAATTGGTTAATTGAAATCAAAAAGAATCCAGTGGAATGTGCCATCACTAAATCATCACACTGTCTCACATAAGATATTGCAGAGCATGCCAGGTGACCGGGGGCCGAGCAGCAGCTTACCTGTCCAGGTGGAGGGTTATTTGCACGCTTCACTCGGACATTGACCTGCCTGCCAGAGGAGCGGAGGGACTGTCCATCCCCTGGTGACTCCCCCGAGCTCCTCTTCTTAGCCCGCCGAGCACCGGAGGCACTGCCAGGATAGTCTGAATATTGAACACATGACACTCAAGACTGTGGATAATGCAGTGCAACCACTTAACATGGGGCCTTTGTTGTGATTGAAATGGCCCTTTAACACAGACAACGTGCAGTGCAAGCATATCCTACTAAACGAGGCTGCGAAATAAATAAATGCTTTAAATTGACGCGGCAAGAGCTTAATATTGTATTCTCTGTAAAGGTAGCGGCTGATAAGCGATATTATACAGCTGCAAGCTCTCCAAATCAGCCAAACAACATCAGACTGTCAAATGAAGCGTGTAGCGCTTAGCAGCAGCGTGTTGTACAAACTGACCTGCGTCCGTCAGCATGGCTGACTGTGCTCTTTCTCTGCGACTCAGGATTTATTGACGTTTTTATGAGTTTCTGTGAGGATTTTATTGTTAAGTTCGTCGCCCCTTTAATATTGTGGGGGGAATCAATGCGCCGTTGTCACCAGAACACCACTTCCGGTTTTGAAGAGGAAATAGGCGTTTCGCTTGGGATGAGATTTGATGTGTACTGCTTTCCGTACTAGGCAGTTACCATAGCAACGCACATACGCTCACCGAGCCCGGACAGCATAAAACAGGCGAAGAGGAGGGTTTCGGGTGATTAACGTGATGTTTTTAGATGTTTTTTGTATTGAAAGTGATTGGTGGTCGGGTTTATAAACCC
>OMLF01055953.1:0-12196 GCA_900302615.1 Holocentrus rufus
CGCAGTAGAGATCGGGGAATACGAAGGTCCCGCCCATATCTCCCGACTGAATCGCGAGCACACGCCTCCTGAAGTTTTGAGCTAGCCTAGCGGCTCCGATCTTAACCGTCATTGCCGCTGGTTGTACTACGACTGAAGGCTTGTTGATAAGAGAGATACAACAACTAAAAGTCAAGGTTATGGAAAGTTAGCGTTCATGTCCTCTCTACATTCCCACATACACTTCCCGAGCAGAAGTCCACAGGTGCCGGCTCCGCGACAGCTTCACTCAGAGCAGCTGTCAATCACAGATGTCACATCCCCTTTTTATAGCATCAAATAACTAAAGAAAACCAAACTGATCAGAACAATGAACACTTGAACATGCATCAGTGTGATAAGAACTACCTGAAATGACAGGAACCATCTTTGGGAAAAATTTATTTGACGTGTAGTTTGATTTTTTAGTTTGGCCCATGTCCCATCCGCTAACATGGAGGGGGCGGGGCTTATGACCTATACTGCAGCTAGCCACCAGGGGGCGATCGAGACGTTTTGGCTTCACTTTTGGGGAGCTGTCACGTCGTCCATCTTTATATACAGTCTATGGTCATGCTAGAAAGAAGAGTGAAATGGTTTCCGGCAGGCGAGTTGGATGGAGAACTGATATCTATACAGAAAACTTCCATCCGTCCGTCCGTCTTCTCTCGCTTATCTGGGGCCGGGTCATGGGGGCAGCAGTCTGAGCAGGGACACCCAAACTTCCCTCTCCCCGGACACTTCCTCCAGCTCTTCCAGGGGGACCCTAAGGCGTTCCCAGGCCAGCCGAGTGACATAGTCACTCCAGTGTGTCCTGGGCCTCCTCCCGGTGGGACATGCCTGGAACACCTCCCTGGGGAGCCGTCCAGGGGGCATCCAATACAGATGCCCGAGCCACCTCAGCTGACTCCTCTCGATGTGGAGGAGCAGCGACTCTACTCTGAGCTCCTCCCGGGTGACAGAGCTCAGATGTTTTCTCCTCACCCGGGAGGCGAAAACATCTGATTTGTAAGAATGGGAAGGCATGTTTACACAACACCAGAAGCCCTGAGTAAAACACTTAAGTCAGCTGGTCTACAGACTACTATGAATGTATAGCAAAGTTATATCTTGAGAACTCCTATCTTGATTTGAAGGACACTTAAGGTAAGTTTGTTAGAAACCATCTCCAGTGTCAAAATCACTTAACGGTCCACAGCACTCCTGTGCACTAAAAACCTTTCACATAACCAGAAAAGCCTGTCTGAATCTTAACTGTCCCATCAGTGAAAAAATAGGGACATTTTTAAAATTTATAGTTCAAAATGTACTTGGACACTTCCAGATATTGCAACTTAAGTGAACTTCCAATCCACAGCGGATGCTGGCAGGACAGCAGTTAACTAGGGTTGTGTATTGACAAGAATCTGTCAATGCATTACATATCACAATACACAAGTCACAATTTATTATACACTCACCGGCCAGAAAATTAGGTACAGTCTAATACAATCCAATGTAACAGCTCTGCCATAAATTCTACCTTAACCAAGTTTAAAATAAGTTCAGTTTTTCTTAACATTGTCAAGAATATGTAAATTAAATTATGTTTATTATTAAGGTTGTAGTTTGCAGTGGTGTTGTAGTAGACATTATATTGAGGTGTTCATAGTGAAATTCAAAGTCACTTAAATCCATTACAGATATATATATATACACACACACACACACACATATACACACATCTTTATATATTAGTCAACCAAATGTTAATCCATGAGAACAGTCTTTAGTCAAGTTTTAATTAGTCAGTCACAGAAAAGAAAAAAAAAATCAAACTCCATTCCGGAGCTGTGCCTTAATTTGAAACCACGGGCACAGGAAGTGGAAACACTCAGTTACTGGGGCTGCTTTATGCTGGTTTACATTTGCATTGACACAATGGATGTATTACTGGGCAGGAAATCCAAAGTGTGGGATCATTCTGAGATGGTAAATGGACGACCCCAAGAAGGTGACATGCAAACACTACATGTGTGTGTGTGTGTGTGTATATAGATAGAGAGATAGCTAGATGGACAGACAGATAGAGATTTAAATCGATATTGACAAAATGTTATGGCATTTCATAAGTAACCTAAAATTTTTAGGCATTTTTCAACAACCATGTAGAAGCGTGAAGTTTTTATTCTCCCTCGTGCTACACATTGTGCGTTTCTGTCAATTTCCTTACCCACTCTCTTTTCTCGCAGATGTGGGCACATAAAAAGCCATTCAGAAATTTGACTAAACGTTTACACAGCCAAATAATCATGTTTCTCCAGCAGGAATCTAGCTGTGGTAACCAGACTTTTCTTAATCCTTAACCCTTATAATGGACTGTTGGACTGCCCTGAAGGCTGGCAAGAGGCGCTGTAATAGTAATAATAACCCTCAATAAAACAAGCTCTAAGTTGTGGTTATAAATGATGAGCATCAACTAGAGACAAACAGAACAATACAAACAGAACTACCTCCCTGACCATGGCTGACTCTGTTTTTGTATGTTGCTCAGTACTTCAGGCACTGGGGAACTTACTGCAGTCATTTGCTCTCGCCTGCATAGATCATTCATTTTTAATCCCAACACCCAACTGTTTCTGTCCCCATCACGCATACTGGGTCCATACTGGTTGGGCAGCAGTTGCCAGAAAAAACACATCTGTAATGAATCTGACTCACCCCATATATGCTGTACCAAGCAACAAAGCTAGGCAAACAAAGTATACATTTTACTTTCAAAATGTAGTGAAGTAAAAGTGAAAGTAAACAGAGGAATAAATACTTGAGTACAGTACATAGTCCTAAAAAAAAAAAAAGAAAAACAGTAACAAACAAGTAAAGTAACAAAGTATTTCTACTTAGTTACTATAAACTTAGTTACTATAAACCACTGCAGTGTGTATCATTCTGAAGCAGGCTACTGTGGATCTAGTGTGTGTACTGTGTGTGAGGGCATGCAATCTGGTGTGCACACACTGAGGAAGGGGAGAAGCACTCGAGTTCAAAACCAAAACAATGCCTTGTTATGGTTTGCCTCAAACATTAGGGGCATTCTGAACAAAAACCAAGGAGGATGTCTTGAACCAACTTCATGTTGTTACTGTCATAAGCTTCAATTTTTGACAGTAGCAGAAGTTTGGTTTTGTACACCACTTTCTCTCATCTTGCTCATAATAACAACTACTCACACTGCAAGCAGCATGATGAGCTTTCAGAAGTCAGCTCATTTCAAGGAATCTCAGCTCATGTGTGGATGAGGACCAAGCTGGTCAGCTAAGAAAAGTTGGCCTCAGCTGAACTTTTCTCAGTAAACATCTGTCAACAGCTGGTCAACAGCAGATCAGAATGCTGCACTTCCTTGTTGTGGTGGTGTTGAGAAAATCAAAGGAGAGGCAGACATACAGACAGAGACTCCTTGTACTTTAGTTAGATAGTGAACTGCCCGTTCAAAACGTGCGTGTTTGAAACGGGCCCATTGCTTTGCGGTGTTGCTGCTTGTAGCTTTGTGGAGCTACGGTCAAGTGAGGCGTAATTTGCAAAACCCTGGCCTTGATAAGCGTCTGTTCATGCTGGTACGGTAGTGGCACAGAGAGAAAGGGGCATAGATATAAAACCTTTGGAAACTAGTGCTGAAATGTGACTCCACGCACCAGTGAACCGCTGATCCGAACATCTTCACACTCAACACTGCAATGCCTCAGGGCCTCAGCAATACACCTGCCAAGTGTGAAGCTGATCAGACCAACGCCTGTCCAGATAATCGAAGGACAGAATACATGCATACATACAGACAATACACACACACACACACACACACACACACACACACACATACAGACAGACTGACAGAGATTCCTAGATTTATAGTAAAATTTCATTTTTTCCCCATTCAATTAAATAATGACAATTCAATAATGCAATTTCCCCTGCTGCTCTCTAAATAAGTCATATGCCATTGACAAATACAGATTGACATTTCTTTCTAGAATATATACTTGGCCCAACTCTGCTAAAATTTGCAGGTGTCTTGATTTTTTACATTGAACGCCATCCTGCCCATTTAGTTCCCTGGCTTGCCTGTCTGCGCCCACGCCACTTGAATCCAGAACTTGAATCGGTAAGTAAGTGTGTGGATTGTGTGTGTAGATTGTGTTTTATGGACAATTTGGCAAGTTGGGTAACATCAGTCAAGCATGCCCACCACTACCCATGGTGGGAGAAACACAGGGCTGCTGCAGCTAAGGCACAGCCTTCAGTATGTGGTAGGCACTGGAGCACTCTCATCTGCCAGTTGGAATATCGCATTGGAAAATTGAATCTACTGGAATGCATTTTTGCATTGGTGATTCATAAAATCTGTTTGGTGGCCACCAAAAAATTCTCCATGGAGGAAAAACCCTGCAGGAACATCACTAGAACCATGCTGTGAAACAGCCTCCACAGCTATTCATGGCAAAAAGGACCACATGTTAGCCTGTTGTGTGGTGACCTGCTGACCTCCGGGGTGTTTCCCTGCCTTCAGTACATACTGGGCTCCAGCCCCTCATGGCCCTGAATAGGAACCAGCAGGTAAACACAATGAATGAATGAACAATAATTAGCACTTGATAGTGAGCGAGGTTAACTTCTCAAACTGCAGTGTTTCAGGAAACACGAAAGCCATGAAACGTGCGCCATTCACCTGTTCAAAATGAAAGGAAATGAATGAAATCTAAGCCTCTGGTTTAGAGTCCTGCCCAAGCCTCAAATATTGGCCCAACCCCAGCCCGACAGCTTATAATAATTCTCGGCCCAAGCCCAAGTTTTTTTTTTTTTTCCCATGACGTAGTCTAGCGTGTAGGAATGTCGAAGCCATAAAATAAATTGCTTAATTTTGCGTCGGCCTTGGGCTTAACTGCAGGGCTCTACTCTGGCTCCATCTACAATCGATTCACAGAGCGACCCATCAGACAAGCTGCTCATGGTGTTAACTCATGCTGACAGATGCAGAGGAACACTAGATGATACCTGTCATAACAGTTGACATCATCCAACCAGCAGCCTTGCTTGACCACCTCCACCACGCCTGACACGTTCCTCCAGGTCGCAAAGCAGTGGAGCCTCTTGTCCTTCTCTCCAGAACAGGTCACAACACCACTGTGGTTCCCCCGGCTCTCCACCGCCGAGGGGTTGTAGTTGTAGTGGATGCACTCCTGCGTCTCTGACCGTCCCAGGATAGCACCTGAGGAGCAAAGTGGACAGAAAAGAGGGTAGTTAGCAAGTAGGTAGTAAAAATAATAATGATAAAAATAATAACTAACTTTATTTATATAACACTTTACAAAGTGGTTTACAAACAGGTTTACAAAGTGCTTCACAACATATAACGTAACAAGGCAAAAGCAATAACCTTGTGTGAAACAGTAACAAATTTCACAGGCCCATAAGACAAAAACAAACAGGACAACACTGACCTGACTTAAACCCTTATAATAGGCAAAAAAAAAACACTCCCCTAAAAATCCAAAGGTAAAGGGAAAAAAACAGGGCAGATATCTGGAAGGACCACAGAGAAGAGAGGGCCCCTTCCAGCCAGAAGAACTACAGCTGCCGGCCAAGTGGGCAAATGGAAACTGCTGCCATTTTCTCAAAAATACAGTACTCAAGGTCAAGGTAGTCAAGGTGTGGGTACACACAAATGTAACATACATACTGTTACGTCCTGTGTTGTGTTCTTTGTACCTGTCTTTTGTGTTTCAGGGAGCTGCAACCAATCAGCAGGCCTACCCAATCAGCAGCACCTGAGTGTTCAATGAAAGGGCCTTCCTCCACCTCCACGCTCTCTCAGCCAGCAGACACTGCAGCAGCAGCGTCACCACCACCTCCATTTACTCTTTGTTCTATGTTGTTTTGTTGTTATAGAGTAAGAGAAGACTGAGAAAAGAGTGTGGAAGTAGAGGAAAAAGTGAAAGACAGAAGGAGCTCAGATTATGAGGAGGAGCACAGCAAGTGAGGGACAAAGTGGAAAGACAGAGAAAGTGAGGATGCTGAAAAACAAGCTGTTGGCAGTTGTTGGTTACAGTTGCTGTCCAGGGTTGGAGATGGAGGTGCCCAAAGTGATATAGGGTATCTGTAGGAGTAAAGTTAGGGGCCCAAAATCTCTAGTGGCATTCACGCATTAGACCCTGTTAAACCGGTGGGTCTTCATACACTTGTTAAGCCATCATGACCACACGAGAGTTAAAGAACTTGACTAACAGAGTACATTGCTGATAGTAAAAAAAGCTATCAGCAAACAGAAGCAATCAGCAATATCTTTGACTTAGAACTCAGCTTCGTCACTTGTACCTAACGGTAAAGTTACCTAGTTCACTATCTTGTAGTTCTGGTTGACCCATATGTAAAAAATGAATCTCTTATCTACTCTACTGACTTGTGTAAAGTGATGCCAGCCTCCCTGGTCTCTTGGGTCCTTTTAGTAAACCAAACAGGTGCTGCACAGCCGACAATCATAGTTGCTGTCCATAGGTGCCAATTGAAAACAATACCCAGGTAATATGGCGGACAGTGAGCCCATGAATATGACGTAATGTCGCATCTATAGTTCTATATCTATGTCTCCGCTGTAAACAGGAGGAAGTAGCCTACACTGCAGCTGGCCAAACATGAATTCATTTCTCGAGTAACGGACTAACGCACTGTAATGTAACGGTAACTGAGTTACTTTATTTGAAAAGTAATGCGTTAGAGTTTTAGTTACTGCCCAACACTGGTGGCGGCCCACCACAAATTGATTTTTCTATTTTTTTTTTGAGTTGCATGTATCATGCTCTCAACTATAGGTTGAATTTACGACTCAGTGTTACAACTCATGGTGTGTAGTTGGAGCTGACGAGGAGAATGTGACTGCAGCTGCGGTACGAAGGGAGGAAGAACTCTGCATTAAAGTTTCATGCAAATGTGAAAGCCATGCATCTGCCCATCCATAGCTTCACGTTGGCATGTGCCACACCAACATCTGCACATGCACACACCCACACACTCCACTGATACTTGGGTTTACTGACACACACGCTCTCTCTGTCTGTCTGTCTCTCTCTCTCACACACACACACACACACACACACACGCAGACACCATCCTAAACATCATAATATATGCATTTTCTTAAGAATTTATGCACGACAGGATGCACCTAAGGTTCAGCAACAGGTTGCTTTTGATATTTTGTTTTTTCTGTCATTGGTATCCTGTATGGTAGATGGAAAGCAAATTTGTCCTATTATTTGAGTGCTATAATGAGGCTTCAGGTATAAGCACTCTGCATTAGGCCTCTATCACTGAATAGTTCTTTTCAAGCAATATTGTTTTTCACTTGAAACCCTGGAAGGGTTTAGCCTAGATACTACATGAAAATATCTCCTGAGTTCTTGTTTCACATTTGAACTCGCTTATCTCGTATCTCATCTGAGGTTACGATGCAAGGTCTGGTACCAGCAGGCTTGGAAGGGATGACATCTTCCCACTGGATTTGGATAATTGATTTAGAATGCAGTAAAGAATTGTATATTGGTGTATATTGGCACTGGAATATTTTGGGGATATTTTTAACTCTAAAAAATTTAAATAAATACAATAAATGACAAAGAGATGTCACACAGCTGCCCATAAACACACATACCAACACAAGTACACAACACAGTATATGCATGGCACTGTAGGGTGCATATCAATCAATCAAATTTTATTTATAGAGCACCTTTCATACAAAAAAAGCAGCTTGTTTTTATGCTTTACATAAAAACAATAGATACAAGAGATATCCCCCCCTCTCCCACACACAGACACACACTCACACACACACACACTCACAAATTTAAAAACACTGAGGAATTAAGAACACCGAGAAAATGTTATCCTACACTCGCCACTTTGAAGTGAGTAAACACCAGCGTGAACGTAATTAATACTATAGAGATATAAGATGACTGTACAGATTAAAATTCAGTAAATATCTAAAAATGAAAGTAATAAAATAAATAAAATTCAGTTAAAGGCCAGACAAAAAAGGTAAAAATAATCAAATAATAAAATTCAATTAAAAAACAGTCTAAAAAGGTAAAATAAATAAATGAATAAAAAAGTAATACATTTTTTTAAATTCAGTTAAGAACCAGACTAAAAGGTTAAAAATAACCAATAAATAAAATTTAGGGTTAGGGTTAAAAAAATGTCCACATTCTCTGTTTTCCTCAGGTCTTAGAAGGAGGCCTCACCATATGATTTGGTTCAAACTTTTGGAGTAATTAAAAGGGCGCTGCTCAAAGACCTGAGAGTTCTAGAGGGCACATAATGTTAAAAGCAAATTGGATAAATAATTAGGGCCAAGACCATTAAGAGCTTTAAAAACCATTAAGAGGATCTTAAAATCAAATCTGCAGCAGACAGGTAACCAGCGCAGAGACTTTAAAATTGGTGTAATGTGTGGTCTCTTTCTGGTCCTCATCAGAACTCGTGCAGCTGAGTTTTGAAGATGCTGTAGTGGACTAATGCTTTTCTAGAGAGACCAGAAAGAAGAGCGTTACAGTAATCTATTCTACAGGTGATAAAAACGTGCATTAGTGTCTTTGTGTTGGCTTGAAATAAAAATGGCCACACCCTGGCAATGCTCTTGAGATGATAAAAACCACTCTTAACTATACTTTTTATGTGAGCATTAAAATTAAGTTTTGAATCTAAAATAACACCAAGGTTTTTTACCCGCTCAGATGTGTTAAAGGCCAGGGCTTTGAGTTTTAAATTAAGTTTTTCTCTGTGTGCTTCAGGACCAATGACAAGTACTGTTTTGTCCTGGTTGAGCTGTAAGAAGTTACCTGCCATCCATAACTTGATATTTAAAATGCATTTTAAAAGGGCATCTAGTGGCCCGGTGTCATCAGGAGACACGGCTATGTAAAGCTGTGTGTCATCAGTGTAACTATGGAAATTGATGCTGTGTCTCCTGATGACGTCCCCCAGTGGCAGCATATAAAGATTAAAAAGAGTTGGACCTAAAATTGAGCCTTGGGGGACGCCACACTTCAATTCATAGCTTCTTGAGGAATATTCGTCCATGCTCTACTCTTATCATAGTTGGTGTGGATGGTTGAAGAGGAACATCTTCTAGGTGGCCTGCAAACAGTCATACACAGAATGGGAGTGCTGTTAAATACAAATGCATAATATTCAAATGAAGGATATATATCAAATGTACAGTCCTTAAAATCTATGGCTGTGGAGAGGATGGTTGCTGTTCAGCCACCTTTTCTATCAGTCCTGGAAGAGGATAAAAAACTATAGTTGGGTGGGGAGGCTTCAATAAGTGTTGCTGGACCATCTGTGCCAAGCCATGTCTCAGTTAAAAACATGCATTGAATGTTGTTGTCTAAAATCAGGTCATTGATAAGAAGTGATTTGTTTAAAGAGACCGGACATTTAGAAGTGTCATGCGCAGTGTGGCGTTGGATTTATTCTAGAAGTCCGTTTGATGGTGTGTCTCGTGGTGATTAAAACAGGGATTGATGACCAGGAGGTGCCCATGTACTCACAGCAGGGGGCGCTCGTCAGCAGACTGGTGCATGACGGCGGAGAGGAAGAGTTGTGTCCAGTGACTGTTGTGGTGTCCAGGTGCAATTCAGGAATAATTTGTCATGCATGACTGTTTCAACTGTTCGTGGTAACGGCATGGAACATATCTGCAGCCAGGGCACCGGACCCATGTGGACTGGGGTGAATTCCATCTCGGCTAAAAAATGGCCCGCAGTTCCAGAAGAGGTTAAAATTGTCAATTAAAACTGCATTGTGAGCGGAGCAGGCTGAGTGTAACCAGGTGTTGAGACTCAGAAGACTGCTAAAACACCCTATGCCTCAATAGAAGGAAGGGAGGGGTCCAGAAATAAAAATGGATTTGTTAAGGTTCCTGAGAAAGTTAAAAAGACCGATAAAATCCTATTTATAACACACATTTATTCTTAGGAAGTAACAACATTGTTGTCTCAACAAAAAAAAAATTGACACGGTTAATTTCTGTGCTGTCCACTGTAAATAAACTCACTTCCGCCCACATTAGCAACTCACCTGACTGCAGGTGCTTAACATGCTGGTAATTTCAACAAAACATAAACCCGCATCAACAGTGACCCACTTGTATAGTGCCAGGAAGAATTATGCATGGAAAACAAAATGACCTAGTAATTACAAAGAATATTCTTCCATACAGTGTTTTATATTGTTATTATATTCATTTTTTTCAGCCTGCCACCCACCCATAATTATTCATAACTGTCTTGCTGATTCATAACCACTGAAATCCATAGTTTACACACAGACCCAGCAGGTCACAGGTCAGTCTGTGCATCATGACTGGGAACTGTTTATTTCATAACCAATTTATCTGACTGATTTTGCATTTAGACAATGTTAGCTTGTTAGTTCGCTGACTATAGTATCTGGGCCCCATTCCGAGTACATCACTCCAGACTACTTTGCTATTAGCCCTTTCAAATTATTGGGGCAATTCTTATCTGACTAATTTGGTTCATAGAACATATGTGGAAGATTGATTTGTCACACTTGAATGTAGTTAACTTGGCTAAATGCACAAGCCTGTTTTGAAATGAAGAGAACACAGGTACCAGCAGGCATATGACTGGCTGTGTAACTGGGTAAGTGGATTACTGTCATATATTGCATCACGATAAAACTCAAATATTTTGCCGTTTGCAACATCTATATATTTTAACTGTTGTTTCCCAACATTAGGTTAAGTCATTCTAATGTCACTGAATTATTTCTCATAAAACTGACTTTAACACAGCCTAAATGAAATAAGGTAAAACAATCTGAGTTTGGAGTTGTAGTTTGTGCTCATGATAGCAGCATATTTCAAATCCAGGTCAAGGTTTCAGTCTGTGTTGATTTTAGCAGCGCCTGTGGACAAAAGCGGTAGTGTTTCCCAGGAATGAAGACTGCATTTCCCATGAGAGCCACCGCCTCCTGTTGGAAAGATCTTTGCTAGCGCGAGCATTTGTTTCGGAAGTGAGAGAAAGAAAGACAATTTATTTTTAATAGTTTTTCTTTTTTAAAGACAGCTGTTTGCAGGATTCATAGCGATGAGGTCATGTATCTATTTGTTGCTATGTGAGATTAATAACTGTATTATGGCGATGAAACAATTAGTAAACTATGCTCTAGTACCGTTCATACACCTAGGACCTTCCTGCTGGACTGTGTGGAGGAGTGGACGTGTTTATTTGTGCTTTACAATGCTGTGAAACAATCGGAAAATAACTTTGTTCATCTGATTCAATTGCTTTGTTCTTTCCATTGCCGCTCGCTCTCTCAGCTCGACTGCTGTTGCTCGCTCTCTTTTTCTCTCGTCTTTTTTTTTTTTTTTTTAATGAGTCGGGAAGCAGACAAGTCTAATTTCACTTACATTATCGAACAAAGAGAAATGTCCTCCCCTCATCCTAGTAACGTCTTCGTACTCCCTCATGCTACATAAAGCTAAGTTATTAATACATAGCAAGTTGATGTAGTGTAAGAATCAATATAGCAGGTTTAGGGGCTATAGTAAATATTTATTATTTATTTATTTATTCTTCACAAAAACAACAAAAGACAAATCCATCAAACCCAAAATAAAATGCAAATAAATAAGAAATTGGTAATAGTGATTAAAAACAAAAAAATAAATAGATATAAATAGTCATGAAAATAAATAGAGTTCATAGGGATTATAAATTCTTTATAGCCTGAGTTCCTCGGTCAGGTCGTTCCAAAGCTGCGGATCTGACGGCAAAGCCCGGTCACCTTTGGTCTTTAACCTGGACAGGTGAAGTCGGAGGTTCCAGGATGTGAGGATAGGGTACTTAGGGTAGGCTACTTAATGTGGACTGTTATATTGACCGGACTCTTGACTGGGATATAAGGTAAGAATATTTTTTTAAGCTGCTGCCGCGCATAACACTTGGTTATCAGAGTGCAATGTGTGGCTGATCGCGGGTTGCTGTCATGCAGTTACGTGTTTTGTCTCTCAGCTGCAGGAACTTCGTCCGTTTAGTGTCGCTCTGTATGCTTTTAAACGGTCCAGTTTCAACTGTGTACACAGTGATTTGTTGGCAGCTTCTCTAAGTTTGGT
>OMLF01055956.1:1805-13203 GCA_900302615.1 Holocentrus rufus
TGTTACTGTTGTTTTTGTTGGAAAGTTCTAATGCAAAATAAATACACAAAAATATAGTATACATATAATGAACCTATTCATTTTTTGTGTTTTCTTTGTCTCTGCCAGACTGACTGACTTACAAAATTCGAATCACTTTCCTTTTCCTAGAAAAGCCACTCCCCATTTTTGAGATTTGTCACTGAGCTTCATAAGTTTTGATTTATCCTTTTCTGTCACAGTCTCCCTGCGTTCCAATCGTGGTTCATCACGCCCTCGTTCTCCCGAGGGCAAGGTGCTGAGTGCCGTTCCACTTCTCTGAAAAACTGAAGTGGACTGGGTGAGATCGACCCTCAGAGGGCTGAGGGAGCGAGTCAACAACGATGGTCACTCCAGACCTCAATATCACCCACAATGCATTGCAGTTTTGCATTCAGTGCAAGAAAAGACATCCACAGACAGGTGGCAGGAGAGCCTGTAGACCTCTTGTTGCGAACATCCAAAGAAGGAGAAAGTTAATAAATTGAGCAGGTGAGTTTTCAAATTATACTTGTAGGACTTCCTGAATGCTAGAATGTCGGTGTAAACAATATACAAGTGTAAGTATACTGCAGAATTATACATTCAAGTAGCTTATTGTAATTATTTGTCAGAAAGTATTATGAAAATAAAAAAGTTAAATGTGTAGTTCTTCTAGGTCTATATGGTCTTTTTCATCCTATCTCAACGTACATTTGTATCTGTGGTGGTGTGTAGATAAATGAGTGAAAATGAAATGAGCAATGAGAAATGAGCTTGTGGATGTTTTGCAGCACATGTAATAGGCAGAACAGCTCAGAGTGTGTGAGGGCAGGTGTGTTCATTTATCACCTCTACTCCTGCCCCGCCCACTTCCCTCTGCTCTCCAAGTGGCCTCCGCTGTGACGTGTTACCAAGGGCTGAGGGGAAGTCAACGAGGGGAAATGAAAAAACTATTGAAACGCATGGCTAGTGTTTCCCTCCCCACTCCAGGTGTGTCTTGTTCTGGTTATTAGTTCTGTGTATTTATACCTCTGCGTTTCCTTTGTTTTTGGTCAGTTTGTATCGTGTGGCTGCTCCTTGTGTTTTAGCTCCTCGTGTTCTGCCTGTTCCTTGTTTCTATCTTGTTTTCTTCTGAGTCCAGGATGAAATTATTTTTATTCAGTTCCTCTGCCTTGTTGTCTGCTGCGTTTGGGTCCCCCTCCTTGTTAAACCTTGACAACAGGTTCTTACAGGTCTAAATTCTGCTTTCCGCCCAGACAGTAATACAACTCAGTACTTTCACTTGTTTGGCAGGAAATGGTCAACCATAAAGATATCAAATATCAGCTCAAAATATCAGCTATCAGCAGCTTCACTCAAACAGAGGTATTTAGTTTGAAGTACTGGTCCTCACAGACTTCAAAGTGTACGTGATAAGAACCAGACAGAGAACGGGATGGCTTCAGAGTGGAGAAAAGACATAAAGGGTACAAAAGGTGATGCTGTCTCAGCTGGTGGCAATGTTTTTCAGCTCCTGTGGCTTATTGTCTTTTGTTTGTTCAGTTTGAGTTTATTTTCTGGTCTTCAGCTCCTGCAGGCTTCCTGTTAGCCCACAGTTACTTTCATCTCTCAGAGAAAACAGAGAAGACATTATTCCTTGCTGTTGAGGAGGTGCGGTCGTGCTGAGGGGAAGCTGCATCCCTGTTGAGCCAGAAAGGAGCGATTGGTCTAATTACTCATCAGGAATGGAGGCAAGGAGGGTGTGTGCTGCTGAGGGCAGGCAGGTCAAGTTACTTTCACCAAGACCTCCATCAAAGTCCAAGACTGGAATAATGAATTCAACTACTCTCATAGTATAATTGAGTGACTTTTTGTTTTTTGTGTAATTGTACTTCTTTTGTTTTTATTTGACTCAAAGGTCTACATTGACTTTTTGGGATTTTCGCCCAAATGTCACTGCACCCAATATAATTGATAAGAGGATCAGTACCAAAACTTTCTCTATGACTCAGATAGGTATTTTTATCCAGTGTGCATACGTATGCTGCACACACTTACAGTATGCTACTATAAATAATCCCAGGTGATTAGCATTATCCAATGTATAAAGGTAAACCTTTTAGTAATGCTGAATGGGTGTTAGTTTTTATTCTACGACCTGTCTGAAACATCTGAAAAGGACATCTGTTTATCTTTTTTGAATTTCATTATTAATCAAGAGCACCAAAATTTTATCTGCAACTTTGCTCACTTTTGTCCAAGTCTCTGGACAAAAGTATTTTTGTTTTACCATTCTGCTAGACAATCCTATATTGATACTTGCCTACAATCAATAAAATAAAGCATTAGCACCAGATAAAACTATGGACCAGAAAGACATCTTATTTTGATGCCGTCTTGTCACATATTGGTTAAAACTGATCAGACACACTGAAGGAAGATGAATGTGATAGTTGACACAGCTGTCCTGTTTCTGGGGCATCAACATGAAATCATGTAATTTCGCTCAATTTTTTCAATAATAGACACACAGCTAATAATTGAATCTGAATCAAACTGGGAAAATCTAAAACCAGGTGCAAAGTCTCATGAACAACTCACTGAAATTTGAACACTTAAGCCTATTTCTGGTCCAATGTTAAAATAACAAAGCCATTATAAAACAGGAAAGAATGAAAGAAGAAAATGGTTCATTGCTGATTTGAGGCTTGCACACATGTATGAAGGAAGGGGAGGAAAAGAGGATAGTTGGGGAGTTATTTTAGATATAAATATGTAAATAAAGAAATCTTCAGAATTTATTCGTGTTTAAAAGAGTTTCAGGCGGCAATCGGCCCAATAAATGTGTCTCTGTCTTTGTGCCACTGTCTGTGAGGAAATTTCCATTTCCCATGCACAGATGAGCATATCTCAATGACTAAGACATGACGACAGGCAGTTGCTTATACTCGTGTCATCATCTCTCTCCCTCCCTCCCTCCCTCCTTCCCTCCCTCTCTCTCTCGCTTGCTGGCGCTATCAGTGCTCACCAAAATCACACTACGCTGTTCAGCCGTGCGCATTCTCCTTAAAGGGAAGGATAAGAACATATTTGATTGACTAAGTCAATTCCAGGCCCTATCACACCCAGTTCATCTCCACCAGGCGCCAGGCGCGTCTTGTCACCAAAATACCAAATGCGCGCCGTCGCGCGGTGTCCCAAGTCTCACAAAAATAGGGCCCATAATGTCATCTATAGGAGATATACTTGCAAAATTATGTTCACCTTGCCTTTCAAGGGCACTGCGCCAGTTATCTTGGAGAAAAAAAATTAGTGTGATCTAAATTAATGAAAGTCTTGCTTTTGCCTTGCCCTGTTTATATGAACTAATTTTATATAAAATTATGAAAGCAAGCCCACACTGACAAGTAGCTGCTACGCCAATGATCTGAATCTAAAATCTCTTGTTGTAAAAGTCAGTAGGCTATATGCTGTGCATTAGCCCACTAATTTAAATGATCAATTGAAAACACCTGGGGAAAAAGACAAACGGCTCGTAAAAATGATTACAAATAGAAAAATGGAATATAGAAATATGATTAGAAATATGATTATCACATGTTCTCAGATGGGGGCTTGCTCTCACAATTTTATATAAAATGAGTTCATATAAACATTTTATGGAGAAATATTATGGTTTACAGCAGATATTTGTAGTTACAGTAACTGAGAAAGTAAAACTTATTGTTTTACTGGATTTGATTGAATTTTCAATGCTGTTTGTATCTTACACCAAGCATGTCATTCTCACTCTCCGCCTAATAAAGGCTAATTAGGCCTATCCCAATATTTCATGAGAGAAGCGGCAGAATTAAGTTGATTTTTGCCAGTTCAGGCTATTTTTTTTCTCCAAAATAATTGCATGGGGCAGTGCCCCAGAAAGGCAAGGTGAAAAAAAAAAAAAAAGCGAGTTTATCTTGTACAGATGAAATATGTCATCTGGGGGCAACTCATAATCTCGCCTAGGGCACCAAAATGGCTAGGGCCGGCCCTGCATCCATCCACCCATCCAAAGTTTTGTTTTGTCTCTTAAAGCATTGCATCAGACACTTGCCAGTCAGAAATTATCTGGTCCTTCTACCATTGCAAGGGTTAAATCGTGTGACATGGTTTACTTGTGTAAAGAAGAGTGAAGAAACTTCATGTCTTTCCATCTCTGTAAAAATCAGCAGCAAGATTCATCACCAAGTGCATTTCTGTTTTTTGGAATCTGCAGTGGTGTGCTTTCGTATTAAAAGACTAACTTCAACAGACAGACCATGATGTACCATGTTTGAACAGTATACAAGAGAACAGCAGCAGAAGGAAATGTGGTTTTACAATACACTCGACTACACTGATTGAATTTACACAGATCAATGGCCAATCCAAGACAAATGCTGCCTCTCTCTCAGTCTGCAGGTAGTTGGATTACAGGCCCGTCAAAGGAGCAGATGGATGAAATGATGAGATGAGATGAAACCTTCTAATACTGTTCAATCTTAACATTTTGTTCACTGCATGAATCTGAATCTACAGTTTGTTTCTATTATTTGAAGGCATGTTATCTTCAGAATGTCTGCTTTTTAGGAATTTAGAAAGTAGCATTTTTTATTGACATCTAGTATACAAAGGGCTGTGCAAAAGACAGAATTTTGGAGTTAACAAGTTTTTAACCAGACAGAGGTGATTTCCTCTGTCAGCTGCAGACTCTAAATAAATCATTTTAGCTGAAGTTAACTCAGTATATTTCAGCATCAGATAAGTGCACTTGTAGCACTTTCAGAAAACACATCTCGTTGATATGGGTTAGCTGCATTCTGTAATGCAATGAAAAATCTAGGGTTCCACTCAAAAATGCTAATACACTGAAAAAAGTGAAACTACTGTGTCATTCCTTTTAAGTGTATTTTTAAATTGGTCTAATGAAAAATTATGGTTTTATGTTTAAACCTGATATTTTCCGTTTGCTTCAAAGCAAATGTCACTACCTGTGGACAAAATAAAAAAAATCACTTCTACTCAAATGGTATTTTCACTTAAAACCAAACGTTTTCCTGTCACGTGACCATGTGATGTCATGTCAGGCCGCTCTTTTCGACCATTTTCGACCGTTGAACTCCGCCATTGTTGTTTCCTCGCATCAAGTGCAGACGGCAAGAGTGGACTGTCTGTCCTGTGTGGAAACTCTTTAAAACAAGGTAAGAATTAAAAACTCTGCTGTTTTGGGGGCAACACGCACTTTCCGTGTACATTTATGGTCAGTGGCAGAGTGAACAACTGACATTATCTTAAAGACGGGCTTTGAATTTTGTGCACTACGCAAATGCTAGCTTAACGAGGTTGGTTGCAGAAACGTTAACTGTGAGCAACAACTAAACGTTTGTTCTAGTTGCCTGTGTTTAGTGCGAAGTTAATGTTGTTGTTAATATTATTGTGAAGTCACATTATGAAAGAATAAGCGTAAATGATTGTGATAAAAGAGAAATGGGAGCCACGTTTTTTTTTTGTTCATTAGCCCAGAGGTACCAATTTCAGACTGCATACAATCTGCACATGTCTGAATTTGCTAAGCCATCTTTGGAGGTTACTGACATTTCAACCCTTTCCCTTGATGTTATCAATCAGGATATTGCACTAGCAGTCAAAGAGAAACACCCACATGTGGACACTGTGAACCTTGCAAAAAATGTATCCTACAACGGCTATAACTACAGGACTGGAATGGTGGTAGCCCATGGGTCCCTGGCTGGACTTCTAGAGTTTTGTGAAATAGTTCATATGATTGTTCTACAAGAGACACTAATTTTCATCATCAAAAAATTGGATGCCTGGTACCTGGAGCATTATCGAGCTTATGACTGGGTCATATCCGCCACTAAACAACTTCAGCTTGTTGGGGTGCGAACTGACTGATCCCTACCCTCTGACTCAGTATATGGTTGGTGAACAGCACATCATCTCTCTGAGGAGATACATATAAGGTTGTATATGAATGTGTGTAGGTTAAGAAATTCTGAAAAAATACATACAGATTGCCAATAATGTCCCTTTATTTTTTTTTTCTTGTTTTTACTAGATACTTTTGGGTGGACTGACACAATGGAGAGAAGGCCAACTAAGCTGAGGGTTATCTTGAATCCTGATGACACCAGGAAGCTAATTCTGCCTGGTGGTATTCCAGAGACAGTGGAGGAACTCATCAATCAAGTGAGGAAAGTGTGTGGATTAAATTGCAATGTTAGACTGCAGTACCAAGACAGAGACTTTGGAGATGCACTAGTGAACTTGACATCTACTGCTGAACTTGAAGATTTTGCAACTATCAAGGTCATTCCACTAACTGATGATGACCAAACCATCCCTGTCTGTGAAGATTTGGTGTCCACTGAAACTGATGACACAGAGATCCTGTCCTCACCCTCAAGCTCTGTCTCTACAAGAACCCAGATGTGGCCAAGGGAGTTTCCCATCCCAATATTCTCCTATGACACTGAGCTCCAGTTAGAGAAGGGAAATGCAGTGTATATCTCCTCCAAGACACCATTGACTCCAAGTCCTAAGACAATATCAGACATTCTGAGAAAGGTAGCTGAAGAGATTTACAAGTACAAACCGTACCCAACAGATGCTGACTTTAGCGATGTAGCTGAAGCGCTTATTAAGAAGCATCCATGCCTCTGGGAACCCGGTTTATACAATGGTTGCTACGGATGGAAACAGAGGCTGAAGACAAAAATGGGCAACTACCGTACTCAGCTGAAGGGCATTGGATGTGCTGAATTACTTGCAAATTCGCTGAAATCCAAAGCTCCAGAGGATGCATTGCCTGCAAACTAGCAGACCTAGGAGAGGAGAAGCCAACCACATACCTGACATTCCAACTGGAGAGACCTCAGATAATTTGGAAGATGAAAGACTGACACTTTTGACAGAAGTGAAGAAGCGAAATAATCGTGCAGTGATAAAGAACAAAATGGACAAGACCTTTTCACTGCGAAGACAGGAAATTGTGGCAAAGGAATCAGGAGTGGAGGAGGTGAAATAGAGATGGCCTGCATTGTTTACAGTGGATGAGGTAATTAATTTTTTCAATCAATAGCAATAGGTCAGTGGTGGCCTGTAAATTAAAATATATTTATATCTCCTATTATATGAAACCTGTGGAAAAAAAAAAAAAAAAGCCAAAGCAGTCACAAAAATGTCACAAAAGATCTTACAGCACAGAGTTTTAATGCAATATCTAATGTCATAACTTACATATCTGATATTTTATTTTATAAAGATCAATGCTGAATTCATGAGGATTACTACTGTTCCACTTCAACCACGATTCCTGGCCTCCTTGGACAAGCACCACAGCAAGCTGATTGAGATCGTCAGGAACAAGGGAGGAACTGTCAGGGAGAAGACCCGAGATGTGCTGAAAGTTCTTGATCAGGTACTTACTGGAATACTGCAAAACTCACCTTACATCACAAGCAATCAGAAGCAATCGTGTTAATGTGTCATATTGTCATCACATTTGATTGTGGAGTTAGATTACATGTTGTAAGAAGCACAATGTGCATCTCGATGTTTACGCAAACCATTTGTTTGATTACTGAACAATTACTGTAAGTTATATTCAGTCAAGTTGCACATTTCAACAGCATGATTTTTCATCGTTTACGTTTGCACTTACCTAGAGCCTTGATGTAAGCCTAAGGAGAGAGTGTCTGCTGAAGTGCCTCATCCTTTACCTTGGGGAAGATGTACAAAAACTCATCAAGGAGTTTCTGGTAAGAAGTTTTGCATTTATTCTATTAAGCTTTAGACAATCCAAACTGAAGTATGTATGAACAAATATTAGTTCAAAAGGTGAGTTATAAGGTCCAAAAGCGCCATCTGCTGGTCAGCAAACAAGTGCTCTCAAAGTGCACATCTGCTGCCCATGGAGCAATTAACAGATGGGTTGACTGACTAAACACACAAGCCATTCATCATAATCTCATAATCGTAAAACTATGCAATGATAACAAATATTTTTATCTATCACTGAAGAAATCCGAGTATGGAATTTAATGAGACACAATAAACACAATGTAAGTACAACAGAAATGGTACTTCTTAATTCACCTGACACTCAGAGTATCACAAGAGCACCCTTCCAAAGGAAAATATCTATGATCACAGGCAGAAACTATGAGTAACTAAAAGTTTGCTACAGATGAGAGAAAAAGTCTTTTGGTCTTCTGCTGTATGATTAAATCACTCCCTGCTACACAAAGGGGAGACAGACTTGTGTGCATACATACAGAGTAGCCTTATAATAAATAAATAAATAATAAATGTCTTGTTTTTTGTCAGGTTGGTGAGAAGGATGATGCCGAAAGAGAGCTTGAACAGTGCACAATGGCTGTGTTTGTCATCAGAGAGGAGGATCCGTTACAGCCACCACGTGACGTAGGCATCATCATTGAAGGGGTGGAGGTGCTTAATGAACTGCCATCAGTTGCACATGGTTGTGCCCTCTTATTTGGCCTCATATATGCTCTAAACTTGAGCTATCCAGGTGAGCTCAAACACACTTTCGATGCACTGCAAAAAGTATTCATGGAGATAGAGCCAAAGAAAATGACACGCAGAGTGTGCAGTCTCAGTGTCAAGCTCTAAATATGGGGTTGCTCAAAGAAAGACATTTGGATGCAGGATGTTGTTTTAAGTGCTTGTGTTCAAATACATCCCAGGATAATGTTAGGGGTCCTTATAAATAAGAGAAAACAGCTTTGATTCAAAACAGGCTTTCATTTCTGGTATTCTCTGTTGACAGAATTCTTTATGTTGTATAAATATTGTGGCGCTGATATTAACATTGAAAATGTGAATGATGCTGAATTCAGAATGATCAGCAAGAGCACTTTAACTTGGTTCCTCTTTTTTTTTCTTGAACTGCCTTTGTTCATAATTGTATCCATAGGAACTGTGTGTATCCTTGGTTTATTTTTTTTGTGACTTCCTTGCATTTATAATGGTTCAAACTAATGATATTCATACCTTTTTGTCAAAGGATAGCAAAAGTTTTATTAGCTAGACTGTTAAACTCTATCTCTATTAAGTCTAAACTTAATGGCTGTTCCCTTGCATCTCAAGTTTTAAAGAAGAGTACAACCGGTTATACATGTTAAGATGTGCATGTAAATTGATGTTTTTCATATGTTTTTAAAAAGTAACATGTTGAAAAGAGCAAATTTTATTATATTTTACACACAAGTTTTGCTTTTAATGTGTAAAACGCATACTTTCCTGGCTGCTGATTGCGAGTTTGAGGTGATGCCTACTTAAAAAATAAATGGTCTTTTGAAGAGAATTTTAATTTCTATTTTTAAGTTGTCTCTTAAGGTAATCAGTTCAGTGAATTCTAGTCCTATATTGTAGGGAATTAAATTTTGTATATGGTGATATATCAGTTTTTAAAAAGGCAAAAACATATCATTGTATATCTAAGTAAGTAATACTTTGGCTTGTGACTAAAGAAAATATATTGATTATGGTATAATTAAAAAAATACTTTGGACTGAGTCAGAAATTTAACTTGAGAAAAATTTAAAAAATTGCGTGTAACAGAATTACAGCAATTGAATTAGTTTAATCCAAAGTAAAATTTATAATTGGATGTAATGGTAAATATTAGGTTTTCCCAGATTAAAAAAAACAAGTTGTAAAAGAGTAAAAAAAATAGTTTATGGTCTTTGTAATGGGTAATGTTTTTACTTTGATTGAAAGCAAATTTTTTGCTTTGTCTTAAAATACAAAATTTATTTACATTAAATCAAAATTTACGTGTTCAACCAAATCATAAATTTAATTTGTGAAAAACTAATAAATTTAGGTGTAACAAATTACAGTAATTTTTTTAAGTTGATCCAAAGTCTCACTTTTTTCAGTGTAGTAGGGGAAAAAAATAAAAAATAATTCATAATACTGTGCAGTACAAGGCCTTTTCACTGGATTTAAGACTTTATTTTGTCATCCTGATTGAATCTGTAGGTGAGCTCAGGTTTAACAGGTAATAGTTCCAATGAAACTGTTAACATTGACAGCAAACACAGGGAGACAAGTTGTTCTGACCTTAAATATTGATTTTGTTGTTCATTCAACCTTTGTTTTACCTCTAAAGACCATTGAGGGGTTATCCTCATTTACAATGATGTCAAGATGTAAAATAAATTGTGTGAAAAACGTGATATGGATAAAAGCAAATAGAATAAATGGCCACAATGAAATAAAAAATACAATAAATAGAACAAATAAATACGTATGAGGGTGAAAGCAGTAAAAACTACAGTATGGTCAAAAGCAATTACAATCAAAATAAGATCTGAAATAAGGCTTTTGAACAGCTGAAATGGTCGGATAGAGTCCAGCTTTAGGATCTTCTGAAAATTGTTCATGTATACGGTGCACTATAAGAAAATGACAATTTCCCTTGTTCAGTTCTGACTGATGGAATGTAGAGTAATAACCTGGTCTGAGAGCAGGTACCAAGATTATATAATAATATAGCAAGAATAATCTTTATTTATAGAGCACTTTTCAAAACCCATGTTACAAAGTGCTTCACAAAGCCAGGAAACTAAAACAGACAAAAAATAAAATCAGCAGGTTTCAAAAGAAACAGATAAAAACGATAAAAGCAAGAAAACATAAAAACAAGAGAACATAAGAAACAAGAAAATAAATAAAAACAATAAAACATAAGAAACGAGTAAAACATAAAACAATGAAAGACATTTTATGGGAAATAAAAAAAAAATAAATTAAAACTATTAAAACTTAAGTTAAGCCGGGTTTTAAGAAGAGATTTAAAGGCAATCACTGACTCAGCCGACCTGATTTCCTCAGGCAGACTGTTCCAAAACTTTGGTGCTCTGGCTGCAAATGCTCTGTCCCCTCTAGTTTTCAGCCAGACCTCTGGAACAGACAGCAGACGCCTGCCCGAGGATCTCAGGGTACGCATCGGCTCGTACGCTACTAAAAGGTCAGCCATATAGCAAGGACAGAGGCCATGAAGAGCCTTAAAAGTAATCAGTAAAATCTTAAAATCTATTCTAAAACATACTGGGAGCCAGTGCAAAGAGGGTAAAACAAGGGTGATGTGATCCCGTCTCTTGGTTCTAGTTCAAAGCCTGACAGCTGAGTTCTGAACAGTCTGGAGTGAAGCAATAGATTTTTGGTTCAGGCAAGTGTAACCGGCAGGTTAATTCTGCCGGTGCCAGATCAGCCCTGCGAGCTTGCCTCTCCCCGCTACTCTAGCCGCGACAGGTGGTTGTTTCCCCGCTCGAGATTGTTGGTTGGTGCTGCGCCTCCTTGGTCGTCCTCAGACGTGGCTGGTCTCAGTCTCGGTGTGATCCTCCGCTGG
>OMLF01055957.1:2785-13212 GCA_900302615.1 Holocentrus rufus
CCTGCACACACACAGACACACATGCATGCAAGTCTTCACTACAGTGAGTATTACTGGGCAATTAGAACATTTTCTAATCAGTGCCATGGTTTTTCCTGTGGAGGGTTGTGCTGGTTTGTGAGCGGCGGGCAAATGAAGACAATTTGCTGTGTGAGCAGATGGTGAGCATTGAAGTGCCTGTTGACAGGTAGCCTATAGCTTGTTGTCTAAGCTTGCTGTTGTTATCACACACACACACACAAAACACTCACACACACACCACCATGAATCTCACTTTCTCATCAAAGACCATGAACTTCATTGACTTTAAGAGGACTTTGCACGTCCATGCATGTGTGTGTGTGTGTGTGTGCGCACATGGGGCGAGGGCTACCTTATGTTCCCCCAAACAAGAACACTTTGCACAGCTTAACAGCGGGATGTTTAAGTTCTGCAGACCGCCGGACTCAAGAATAACAACACATCCCCTGTAACAGGTGGTCAAACGTGCCTTGGGAACAGGCAGCCCCGCACCTCCGATAATCTACAAATCAGACCTCGCTCAGCAGCAGCAGCAGCAGCAGCAGCTTCGTCTCGTTCCAAGTAACAGCTCCTTTTGCTATTTGGAGGTGGATGAGTGTAACTTCTGAGGCCCGGCCTGTTCCGAAGTCAGAGCGTCCCTGCAGCTCCGTCCCACCGCAAAGAAAACATTTGTCAAGTTTATGTCCAAAGCGCTACGTTTTGGAAAAGAAGAATTATTGCAGGCTCTGCATCCTATTTTTCCGTAGAAAAAAAAAAGAGTAAAACTGTCATTCCTCTATCAATCACAGACTTAAGCCCATGCATTGTTTTTCAAAATGTGCCATAACTTTTTTTTTTATTTATTACTGTCATTTTATAAGATTACGTTCCTGCTTTTTTGCTGCACTTCTCTTTGTGGAACACTCAGTATTTATATGAATGACCTTCAATTCAGTTAGATATTCTTCAGCTGCATCACTGTACAAGATATTCTTGAACATGAGACGGCTGTGTACTTTTTATTACTGTTTATGGGAGGCTGCGTTTTAAAGCCTCCAGCTTATTATGAATCACCAAGGTGAATTTCTTAAGTGTTGACCATCTTCACATGCAAGTTTAATCACAGCAATGAGCCAAACAGAAACCCATCCAAGGCATTTACAGATTATGAAAACATATTTATAGCTAAGCGGTGGTTCAGCGACACTGTGCTGTAAAACGAGGCTTCTTCTTGTTTATTTGGCGAACTGTCACCACTGTCCTTCCATCCCTCTGACAAAAGGGACACATGTTCTGCTTTCAATGTCATCCCTTTATTCCTCAGAGCTTGATGTCACACAGAGGGGTGGAAGTGGGCTCAGGCAGCGCGGCAGCATACAGAGCATACCACGCCAAAGGGGATGTCGTCACCACCGCCGACAACCAATCTATAATTGTAAAATGCACTTGCTGTCATTTCGAAACAGTTGCATGTCAGAATTTCTAATGCGGCGCGGCGGCGGATAATTACAGTGAGCGAGTGGCTAATCGATACGTTCAAGGGCTCGCCAGAGTTGGCCGTGTCCTTGAAGTGGCCAATTAACAATCAGCGCTCCGGCGGACCTTTGATGGAGAAAGTTTATATATAAATGGCGTTTTAAGGACTGACAAGTGAGGAGGAGGCGATACGCGAGCTGCTGATGCAGCATGTGGCGTGGCTGGGAGGAAAGAAAAGATGAGATCCGGCGCTGTGCTGCAGAGTGTCACCCCTCATGCAATAACCACCAAGTGCTGAGGGTTAGTTCACTTGTTTCCAACAGCCTCCACAGAGAAAGACCTCTACACAGCTCCATGTTATGTCTATATCTGCTTTCCAGTGTCTGCATGAGATACTCTGTCTGTGTACATGGAAGGAGCCTCCAACTTTAATCATTTTCAACACGGACACACAATACGGTGCACCTGTAATAACAGCCTGTCAGCTTGTGCAATGGTGGTGGTTTAGCAGACTTCTGGGAAGCCACATAAAGGACGTTGTGGCGACAGTGTCAGCGAGCTGGCCTGTAACAGAAGAAAGCGGCCTCGGCGTCTCCGAGCTCCCCTGCGACTCCCCTCGGTGCGTACAGGTGGGCCGATGATATGTGTCAAGGTGTAACACGACTCCCTCATGAAAGAGCAGCAGACACAATAACAGGGCTGGCCTGCAGCTCTCTGCTGTGTCTCTGCTACAGGGGACAAGGTGTGCTCTGTTCACTCTGACAAACTTACAGTAGCTCTCCGCATTAATGATTTACTGTACAGTATGCCTGTGTGTGTGTGTGTATGTGTGTGTGTGGGGGTGGACACACGTGTTTGTTGCAAGAGAGAATAAAGTTTGTGACTTTATGACTTCAATGATTATCATTGTCATCATGATCACCCTCTGCTATCTGGCATTTATTATCTTCAATTAATAAAAATCTGAATTTACATCAAAAGTTTCAAAACAATTAATAAGGCAAATTAATGGACAAGTTTTCGAGGATTTTTTTTAAACAGTGTTTTGAAACAGTTCAGGCACTGGCTTGTAATTGAATGTCTCATTATCTTGCCCTCTCACTCTCCCTTCAGTCTTCACTTTCTGGAAAAGTAATAAGAAAAATGCTAAGGAGCTCGCCAGCCTCCCTATAAAAACATACATGTACCATATGCAATTCCTTCCTCAACACAGTGCTTACGCCCCGTTTCATCAGCACAAAGGACCGATCAACATACTCATCAGAAATTAGAGACGTACAGTCACCCTCACGCGTTATCCCACACCTGTAACACCTCTGTTTACAACCGCTTTGTAGTCAGTAATGATAATTACAAGAACCTATTTCCACTTGAAACACACCAAGACTGCCTCAATGAGCCACACAACTTTAAAACGCCGGCTGTAAACTTTGAGCACTGACCCAAGTTCAAACACCAACTTTTTTTTTTTTAACTTATGATGTCTGGAATCCACTTCAAATAAGATTTAAAGTCGAACGGAAGCGAATTTGGCCGCAAATAAAACAAAATCTGTTTAAAACACGTGATAAACAACTCGAAACGGTGTTATATAAAATGTCTTAATTGCATTTTCTTCGTGTTTTAACCTAAGCCATGAGTGAGCAGCCGACTTTATGAAAACATTCCTCTCACTCCGACCGCAGCAGGCACCTTTTTTGCGCAAAATAGTGCCAAATACAGACAACACGTTTTAAAAAATATATATGAAAAAAAAATACAGTGGAAAAAGAAGAGCTGTTCCTGTTCATTCAAGTCAAATTTTCCGTTCTGTTTCTGCAATAATGTTTAATTTGTTACAGGCAGCCTGGACGTTAACGCGCGTATAGTCACCAAGGGTAAATTGTGGTTTCTCTCAGTCTGCTGTGGACTGGTATCTCCCCTTCTTTCTCTCTTCTGGTGAAATATAACACGGTTACAATAAATGAAGTCGACGTGGAAAATAGATACACAAAGTTAAAACAAGTAAGCTGAATTGCAGCGCACGGGAAGACGGCGCACCGCTTATCCCGAGTGAGATGTCACCCCGTATCAAAGCTAAATGTCATCAGCTCAGATAGCAGCTTTTGACATGCACCGTGGTGGGGATTGGGTCTCCTTTTATTCTGGCAGAAATGATAACACCCCGTTCGCCAAAAAAATAATAAATAAAAACAGCTCCAGTGTGTGTGTGTGTGAGTGTGTGTGTCCGCTCCGGCACGTCAACAGCGCTTAAAAATGTTGATGCATTTGGCAACTCGCTCCATGTGCTGTCAAAAAAAAAAAAAAAAAAAAAAAAAAAATGCAATGCAATGCAAGGACACGTTTCGCACTAATCTGCCGATAAAGTCCCTATCAGAATCGCAGGACAACAGAGCGGAGCGATTCCGCAAACAAACAGACAAACTTACCCAATGACAAGAACGGTTTGGTTTCCATGTCTGGTCGGTTAGCTCATGCCAGCTGAAACGACCGTGTTTGGGAGTTTGCACAGGCTGCTCGACCGGGGCGCCGCTGTGATCCTCTTGAAGAGCCGAGAGTCAGGCCGAAGCGGTAAAAGTGACAGGTCTACTGCCAAAGCTGATGTCTGATAGTCTCAGAAGATAACCCAATGTTTCTACTTCTATTTGCGCACTCAGCTGCTGCGCTCACACTCTCTCTCTCTCTCTCTCTCTCTCTCTCTTTCGCTTGGTGTACAACAACTCCAACTACTGGATCTGCACTGCAAAAGGGACCTGTGCAGGGGGTACTCCCACCAACGCAGGCAAAGCTGCAACGACACCGGTTACAGAGAGTGTGGGGGAGGCGGAGGGGGTTTTTATAATGAGCATCAGACTTTTCATGAACAAGAGGAAAGAAAAAAAAAATTTAAATATTCAATGCACTACATCCCAGTCATATACATAAATCTGCATGCTGGCACGAGGCTGAGGTTTTCCAAATCATGTATAGAAGCCATTCAGTTGTGCAACAGCCACTTATCAACATGATTCTTTCACTCCTTATCTCTTGTTATTTTAACCTGGTCACATCTGTTGAACCAGGCTGCTGGCCTGGCAGATATTTCAGCTGAATTGATTCATTGCAAAAACCAATTAGCCTATCTTGTTCGAAAGGCCACTGCAACATTAACGGGAGAAAAAAAATATCTCACTTTGCACAATGAAAATTGGTGTGTTGCACGATGAAAACGCCATGGGAAACCGGCTGATAAGAGTTAGATCTTGGCAGGCAAAAGTGATGCAAAGTAATAATATCGATGATTTTCTCAAAACTAACTACCCTCCCTGCATCTGCTGGTAATTGGTGTATTCATGTGAGCTGTCGAGATGGCACAAAAAAATCAATTTTGAGCAGATTTGCACAAGCTATATATAGCGACTGAGCATGCAGCAGCAGGATGGATGTATATAACTCACGATGCATTAGAGCAATTTAGGTCATTTCTCATCATTGTTCTCCTCGCTATCCTGCTCTGGACATGACAGTTTATCCCTAATCCAAACCACATCTATCTTGCACCCAGCTCCTAGCCGTCAACACACAATGCTGCACGCACAGAAGAGGTTTATGTTTAGATATACATTTCATGAGAGTGAAAAATGTCTCCTCTTTGGGGCACGGAGTTGTTTGAGGCTGTTTTGAAGGTTGGTACCACAGCAGCATGCATTGTTTTTGCACATAAAATCCCTTATGCAGTGCATAAGAATGATGTACGGTATACGTGGTGTCCTGCAGCCATCCTCTAGGCCTGTGAAAAGCCGGCTGCTCCTATTAAGTACTTGAAGGTGTTCACCACGTTTGTACTGAGGCGAGATACATAATTAATGCAATGCATGGCACATCAAAGATCAAAGGCAGTTGTGCAAAAAAAAAGAGAAAAGTAAGTGTGACTGGGCACTGATTCAAGGTGTGTGTGCGTGTGTGTGTGTGAGAGAGAGAGAGAGGATGAGAGAGAGAGAAAATGGGTGTGTTTGGGTTTGTGTATATGCATGCATTTGCGTGTTTGTGCATGTGTATATATGCATAAGTGCATAGATTTAAGATGCAAGAGAGAAAAAATGAGTTGGTGATATTGAGGGAAGTTTGATTATGCCTCAAAAGAAAAAAAAAGAAAAAAAGGCACTTTTCTCCAGTTATTTTGCTCATTTATCCTCAAAGCAAATAATTATCAATCATCATACAGCATCATTTTTTATTTTATTTTATTTTTTTTGCACGTGGAAGGTCTCTTAATTGGCTTGGCAAACGCTCATCAGGAAGAGAGAGGAGCGGAGAGGAGAGGAGAGGGTGGGAGAGAAGTGATTGGATATCCTATTTGTCCTCGGTTCAGAAGGCTGCTTTGCCTTGGGCCTGCACTCCGTAATCAAAGACAGACACAACACGGTCTTTTCAAACACCTCAATCGCCCCGGCTCTCTCATCTGCCCACTAGACCGAGCTATTTAATCCTCAAACTTTGGCCATGATTAATAGCAGTCTGACCCCTCACCTCCATCCATATAAATTCTCAGGAGGCTGTTTTTGGCTCTCCGCGGCGCCTCACACCTCTCCTCGTCGGGGCCCGGTGTCCACACTTGACTCTTAATGGCGATATCTCTTCATTCAGCTCTCGTGCTTTCTTCTTTCTCTCTCTCTCTTTCTCTCGCTCTTTCCTCCTTTTCTCTTTCTTCTCCTTTGCTCTCTTTCTCTCGCTCATTCTCTCCACTTTAAGCAATGTGTTTGAGCCTCAGGGGGATGAGACCACCACTGTTACAACGCACTCCGCTATGGTTGCTTTGACAGCCCCCCCTCGGCCCCCCCTCCTCTTTCTCCCTCTCTTAAAGTGGGTGATAAATGGGACAAGGGCCTTTTGGTCTCCTTTGTGCTTTGACCATTCACAACAAGCTCATCCGTAAAAGTGATTATGGCTTCTTTCAGTGGCAATGACAATGGTGTCCAATCCTGAGGAATTCACTTATAAACAAGTTTACATTGAGGAAATGCTCAGGAATCCGTGGTTTTGATTAAGACCGAGCCAAGCCGCATTTCCAAACAGAGGAAGCAACTTAAGGCAAATCAGATTTTTTGTTTGACTCGGTTTGCTTTCGCGAGGAAATGCCTTACATTTCCCATTTTGTTCCGAGAGGATAAACCGGTTTCACTTTAATCTGTGCGTGATTGAGGGCTGAGGAAGGAGATGCGCTGCGAAGAATGGAGGGATACAAAAGCCTGTGAGATCATTAGGGCGTTTGCTGAGGTGTTCGGCATTGTCCGCCCCGAGGGAAGGTCTTGATCGTCACAGCCCTGGGTTCACATTCCTTAACCCCGGGGTCAGGGCTTTGTCTGAGGATAGCACTGTGGCAACTTCCCCTACGGAAATCAACAAGAGCTGACACAGAGAATGCTGGAGGAGCGTACAGAGGCAGGAAGAGGGACCACCATACATACACAAACACATACACACATTCGCATAACGACGTTATGTTGTCTGCAAACCGAGAGAGTTGATACAATAAGTCAGACAGTACAACTCAGGTCAATGACAACAGGAGATTTTAGACCCAGCCTCCTGAAAGTAAAATTCAAGCCCTTTTCAAGCACTTTCAAGGTACATAAACCAAAATTTCCAAACTCTCGAAGCGTTTATCACCTAATCTTAATTGTTACTTTAATGCAATTGTGAAAAATAAAGTTTACATAATTCCTTTATATGCACAGTGATCAATGTATATTGTCACTTTGTAGTTTTGGTCATGATTATTTAGTGCTTGATAATTTCTAGAGTATGGGGTTCTTTCAGATATTAAAAGATTTTTTTTCAAGGAGTATATTTGAATTTAAGCATATTCCTAACCTTGAAAACATAAGCATTTTCCAAACTTTCAAGACTTTGTACGAAACCTGCAGACCACATCCTCCATCAGGGCTTCTCACAGCAGATTTTTATCTATAAAGTCAAAAAAAGAATCACATAATCCCACTGAGCACAGACCTCACAAACACCCCTTGGTTTCCAAAGCCACATGCCTGCGAAACATGTTTCACCTCGCGTGCGCGGACCCACTTCTCTCCGCCGCGTTGTCGCAGGTAGAGTTCATTTCATCGGAAGCGATAAGAGGTTTGTGGATTTCTACCCATCAAATCCAACTGATGGATGCCACCGAGCCAGGCGCGGGGCCAAGAAACGGCGGTTTAAAAAACGCACAACGGCTGCACAATATTTTCATAAATGATTAGAGCCCATTCCGCTCACGGCTGTTATCAATATTGAACATTACATCAGCAGCATCGCCGCCTTGCCATGCTGGGTTTTGAATACTGCCACGGGCAGGCGAGGATCCCTCCACGGGAACGTCTGAAACTCAGGCATGCATCATTCTTTAATATCGCATTAAAGTGAAATTGGCTACATTTAAACAGACACAGCAATAAATCTCCCCAGCACTTGGCAGAAGCTGGTTTTATCGCAGAGGGGAGAATCACTGTCCCCGCGGAGCATCATCTTCTTACCTACGATTGAGTCCGGCATTATTGCACGATGATGGAGCTACTGTGCCGCCGGAGCCGACAGATTGAGTGAGTGAATTATGGGCCTGCAAAGGGTTGAAGGTGTAGTCAAGTCTTTTTTTTTTTTGGATCGTGGAGTTGAAAGAGGAAGGCTAATGTCAGCAGACATTGGAAGGTTACTTTCAGAAATGGGATCCATCTGAGAAAATTGATTATCTGATTAAATTTGTAATAAACGATTTCCATTGCGTTTCTCAAACACAGCAATCAAATTGAGCTGATTATTATTTACCTCCCAAATACACAGAATACAGAGCAGAATAAATGTATTCCAGATGATGGGATACAGTTAAAATCATGTTATTATTGTCATCTATAACCATTATGAACCACTATTGCAGGCTGTATAAAATCTCACCTTCAGGATGACGTTTTTCTCCTTCAGACATGTATCTTGAATAATCTGTCAAGTGAGCACCTATTATTTTTACCCACACAGTACTTCCAGTCTGACTGTTTTTCAGTAGCTGTTGGGATTACAGTTATCTGATTATAGTTTTCTGTAACCAGATTCAGCCCGTTCTCATTCCCAGGACGTCAAAAACGGCAGCTTGGTCAGTGCTGTGACTCACAAGGCATCCTTTTTAGTCAGTATGGGATGTGAAGGCAACCACATTGACGATATGTAGCACAAAGAGCAAAAAAGTCTGCGTAAGAAAGTGGTCGGGGTGGAGAGTGAATAAGACACAGGGCGTTCATGTGGTGAGATTTGATGTTTGCATGAAGCAAGACCATTTTGGTGCCTAAACCTAACCTTTTCCTAGAGTTGTGAATGAGAACGTGTCGCCATATTACAACAGGTCCATTTCTTGTAATCTGTTGCTGCACAGCCAAACCTACAGCAAATTACGATGCATCTCATCCCAAACCCCCATCGCCCATCCACGCCGCCAACACACAGAGAAACCATTCAGACAAACAACCGTCTAAGTCTGTTTTTTAAATTCTCTGAACAACCAATGGATTTGCTGTCACATGCTGAATGTTACACATCACAGCAAATGAACAGAACACTTATTGTCTGACTATGAATGGACACCAGTGTACAACTTTCAGCCTCATAATAAGATTTGAAAACATCACTCATCTGAAAAAAACACACACATTGTTCTTCCTCTGCAGGACTATCAAACAGGTATTTACCTTTTCAAATGGGACATTGAGGCTTTTAATTCAGCCAAGGACCTCACGATGGGGTTGACATATCTGGTATTGGTCAATACATTTGTCCTGAGTGACTTATTTTCCAGCCAGTACAGTACAGCTGGGAGAGAGTGTGACACTGTTGGACTTCAGCTGGGTAAACATTCCCTGCCGAGGGCAGAGATCTTGTGTACACACAGGGCACAGCGCACGTTCACCGAGGGGGCCTCACAGCCGCTGCTAGGATGGATGGTCTAACCGGGCCAGAGTCCATGTGGGCACAGCAGTCGAAATATGACAAGAGACCACCCCATCCGCTAAGAAGCCATTATGGCCTGGTCATCTCTCACAAACAGAGACAGATGCATGCTTGGGTAAGCCTGTAGATGCATGCAGAACTCCCCTCTGCACTCACACACACACACACACGCACACAGAGACGTACACGTGCAAAGATGTAAACACACACATCCCCCTGCATGTGTACATGCTTGTGCACGCATGCATACATACACAAATACGCACACACACAAGCGCACACGTTGTAGGGTTATGCGATACTCAAACCGCCTGTGAAGGAAATAGACTCAATGGGGCTTGAAAGAGATAGAGAGAGTCATTTCACTGAGAGGAACATTAGAGTGAAGTGGAGTAACAAGACACCTCTTCTGTGGCTTCCTGCACACTCACCTACAGACTAATAGTGACACGCACACACACACACACACATGTTCAGGACCACAGCCACTTATAAACCGCTGTGAGTCAGACATGGCGGATATGATAGAGATAATAAATTTTCCCTTGCTGAAATCAAAGTCATTTTTCCTGCGCCTGAAAAGGGGGGCCTGCAGAAATATTAGGAGCAAAAGTTTGTCTGTGCACGGCCCAGTTTGCCCGGAGGACCCAAAGAATAACTGCCGCTATTTTTCTCTGCATTAAGCCTCCTCACAGGAGCTTCAGTGTTTCATTGCTACCAACTGAAAACCTCACATTCACGAAACATCATTTTAAAAAGAAATGAAGAGAATGCTTCTTAGGTTGCAATTGGCGTCCGTGCAATTTCAAAATGCCGTCTAGTCTTGCAACTTATGCATCACATCAGAGAAAATTGAAAATTCGAGCAGGAGCATGAAACACACTCATTCCCAAAGTTTTCATGGAAGAACAGCTCTATCTGTGCAGCAGACCGCTGGAGAGATCCACCCTTCCTGCGCACATTATCTGCCTGTGAGCATGGAG